>APFE030305076.1:0-33151 GCA_000404065.3 Pinus taeda | reverse complement strand
TTTGCAACTTTTGAATAAGTGGCCATACTTCTTCGTCCTTCTTCCATTCATCCCTTGCTTCATTTATCCAATCTGGTTGGATAATAGAAAAGGCACACAATAATGCTTCCACATCTCATCCTTTCTTGAGAGTGCATCTGCCACCACATTTTGCTTCCCTTTTTTGTAGATGATTTCAAAGTCATAACCCAACATCTTTGTGACCCACTTTTGTTGCTTTTCAGAGAATAATCTTTGTTCTAAAGAGTATTTAAGGCTATCATTATCCGTTTTTAGCTTGAAGTGTCTTCCCATTAGGTAGGGTCGCCATTTCTTAAGTGAATGGAGTATTGCCAACATTTCCTTCTCAAAGATAGCTTTGTGTAAAAGCTTTCCCTTGATTGGACGACTTTCAAAAGCAATGGGTCTTTCATGTTGCATTAAAACAACACCAATTCCATTTCCTGAAGCATCACATTCCACAATAAATGTTTTTGTGAAGTCTAGTGTAGCTAAGACAAGTGCTTGGCACATGCCTCTTTAAGATTTTTGAAGGCCTTTGTTGCTTCTGGAGTCCATGAAAATGCATCTTTCTTCAATAGTGTTGTTAGATGTGCTGCTATTCTCCCATAATTCTTAACAAACTTTCGATAATACCCTGTCAATTGGAGAAATCCTCACAGATGCTTTATGGATGTGGGAATTTTCCATTCCTTAATGGCTTTAATTTTTCTAGGGTCTACCTTAACTCCTTCATGAGATTCAATATGACCCAGGTATTCCACCTCTTGTACTCCAAAGAAACATTTGGATCTTTTTGCATATAATTGTTTCTCCTCCAATAGTTGTAGCACCCCATCAACATGTTCAACATGATCCTTCCAAGACTTGCTGTAGATTAGTATATCATCAAAAAATACTGACACAAATTTTCTAAGGAATGGTTTGAAAATTGAATTCATCAAACCTTGAAATGTTGAGGGTGCATTGGTAAGGCCAAAAGGCATGACCAAAAATTCATAATGACCCTCATGAGTTCTAAATGTTGTTTTCGGAATGTCTTCAGTCTTCATTCTGATTTGACGATATCCTGAACGAAGATCCAACTTGGTGAAGTAAATTGATCCATGCAATTCATCCAGTAATTCATCAATGACAGGAATGGGAAACTTATCTTTAATAGTGAGCTTGTTGAGCTCCCTATAATCCAGACACATGCGCCATGACCATCCTTCTTGTGCACCAATACTACTGGAGCAGAGAAATAACTTTGACTCGGTTGAATTATACCAGCCTCTAGTATTTCTGCAACCATACGTTCAATTTCACTCTTTTGGACATAGGGATATCTGTACGGACTGATGTTTGGAGGAACACTTCCTGGAATCAGATGAATAGCATGATCATGATCACGCATAGGTGGGAGACATTTGGGAGTCTCAAATACCTTGGAATTATTGTCTAGGACTTTTTGGAGATCTGGAGAAATAGATGATTCCGATGTGGAAACATCTAGCAAACATAATTCTGCAATTACACCTCTTTGTTCCTTTTTTAGAAGCTTTGTCATACCATTAGAGCTGATTATCTTTCCTGGTTTCCCTCCAATACCCCTTAATTCAACTTCCTTTCCTTCGGTAGAAAATTTGATGAAAAGTTCTTGAAAATTAAAAGCTATTGTACCCAAGGATTGTAGCCATTGGACTCCTAGTACAACATCAACACCTCCCATTGGAATGGAAAGCGTTGGGCCAGCCAATACATATTCTACCTTGGATAGCTTGATATTCTGGCACTTTCTAGAGCAATTTATTGTTCCTCTATTTGCAATCATCAGTTGACATTCTGGTGCTAGATATAGGAAGCAATTCAATTCTTTTGCTACCTTACTATGAATAAAATTGTGGGTGCTTCCTGAATCAATCAACACTATTACCTTTTTCTTCTTGATTTGTCCTTCTATCTTGATGGTTTGAGGAGTGGTAATTCCCGCCAATGCATTACAAGATATGGTTGGATTCATTTGAACTTCATCTAGGCTTTGTTCTTGGAGTATATCCTCTTCTTTTGACCTTTCTTGCTCCTTTTCTTCTTCCTCTTCACAATCTATGTAGAATAATTTCTTCTCAGCACACTTATGACCTTTAGTGTATTTGCTATCACAACTGTAACAAAGCCCTTTTGCTCTTTTTTCTTCCAATTGTTGTGGTGTCAACCTTATAGTTTGTGGAAGACTAACGACAACAACACTTCCGTCTTTATAGATGTGAGTGGTATGCTTCCTGGTTGCCATAATTTTGCTTTCCATTTTTCTTGCTAATCTGAATGCCTTCTCTAATGAATCAGGTTCCCGAACATCATGTTGGATATTATCCTTTAAAGACCCTATGAACACATCAATCCTATGCTCCTCTGGAATATCTTTTACCCTTATGTTCAATTTTTGGAACTCCTCAATGTTCTCCATTATTGAACCCTTTTGTTTGAGACTTATCAATTGGCTAAATAAAAGTGTTGCTTTTTGTATCCTCATAATGTGCCATCAATTCTTCTGTAAAAATTGCCCAGGTGATAAATTGTTTACGAGAGCAAAGCCATTGATACCATACAAACTGATTTGATTCCAAATATAAAGTTGCCATACATACCTTTTGTGTGTTTTTCACATTATTGAGATCGAAAAATTGCTCCATTTGTAATATCCATGTTGCGGGATCCTTGCCATCGGACTTCCTCATATCTATTTTTGGAATATGGTGCGTCTTCGATCCAACATTAGAGTCTATGAAATCATGATTAACATTTCTTTTGTTCGCATCGTGAGTTTCCTTTACTCCCCTTTCACCATTAGTAAGTATTTCTTGTAGAAAATTTGTCAAATCTGCCTCCAAATATATCTTCAAATCATCAATCTTGGCTTCCACGCCCTTTATCTTAGATTCCACGCCATTTATCTTAGCTTCTTTTAGCTTTTGTGAGCGTGAAATTTGTTGCACTTGGTCTTGTAATTTTGATATATCATGTAGCATTTCTTCCTCTTCTTCATGAGTCATGCTAGAGCTTTCAGATTGCTTATTAGGTGTTTGCATTTTCTTTCCTTGGGGCATCAGTTACCGATACTAATGCTCTACTATGCCCTTTGGATTCCTTCAAAATAATTTTTCAAACCAAGCTTAAGCAAAAATTTAAGAAAATCTACACACCTTTTTTCACTTTGTAGGAGCTCAATATTGCCTCTGATGTATCTCTATAATTTCGGATCATCTAGTTCTAAAATTGCGACCTGCGGTAGTTCTCTGTGTCCTCTTTCCAATGCCACCAGTGTGATCCAAATTGGATTATCCAAGGAGGAGTTATACGAAATCTCCCACAGTGACTTGATTATAGACTAGTTCAGTAGAGCGAACTTGTACGACGTGCTACGAGTCACTGTTTCGACCTTTTGATCTAAAAAACATATGGAAGAAACTACAGTCTGTCCTCTTTCTGTAAGTTTTGACGAAATTTCAATCCGATGCTCAGAGAGAAAGTTATGACGATTTTCCCCAAGGCACCTGTTTGGAATGTAATTTAGGAGTCTGCAAAAAGGCGAACTTCCTTAGATCATATCTCCACAAATATAATGTAAAAACTCTGAAATTCAGACCCAAGATTCAGCGCAATTTCTTCTCAAATGGGTTTTTTTTATAGCTTTTGAAACGTCGCAGAAAAAAGTTATAGCGAAAATGCCACGATGACCTGTTTGGAGCAGCGAAACCCTAGAATCCAAAGCTCTGATGCTAAATTTTATGAAACCAGCTCAAGAAAAGATAGAAAAGATAGATCAATGCCTTAGAATTCAGCCTCTTCGAGGGGGCAACCTCCTTTAAATTACATAAATGAACAATTCTTGGATGATTCAAATGACAAAACCTCCTTTCTATATATAGGAGTCTAAGGAGTCACAATATAACCCAGCCAACCTAACAATAATAATATAAAGCCACAAAAATAACAATAGAGGGATTCTATGGGGCACAGTAATAACAATATGGGGACAATAGGGGCACAACAATATTAATAAGGTGTACAACTACCATAGTAATGGGGTAATCACTAGTATTATAGGGACCCAACACATAAGAACTGTATGGGTGACTAGAATACTTGGTCTTGGAATATCTTCATTCATGGGCTCCATTTTATTGTTTTGGATTGGATAGAGATTTTATGAAAAACAATGCTCAACATCAGAGCCTTTCATGAAAGGACAAGGATCACATGCAAATTTTCCTTAGAAGAGAGATTCAACTTAAATATTACATTCTTCTACCTCAGCCACGGTTCCCACTAATTTTCCTTTTGGATTCAAATTCCTTTTTGTACTAGATATCTTTTAAGGGTTCTAATGGTGTGATTTTCTTACCAAGATGATTAAGGATGAATTTGAACCATAGTTATTTTTTAGCGGCCACTTTCATAAAAACTTGTAGATGTAGGATGAAATTATTGTATATTTGTACCCAATCCCTTCTTAGTCAAAATTTATTAAGGAAAACTTCATTCCAACCAGTCCATGGACGTCTTACCATATTGTTAGGATGTACACAAATTATAACCTTTTTCCTTTTCTCTTGCCATTTGTAAGATCAGAGAGTATATAGTCCAATTCATTTTTCCAAATCCAAAATCACAATATCTCTAGTTATCTTCTTCATTAATCCATACCCCATGTTTTTCTGTGACCAGATGACTATAGAAATTATTCAGCTTCCAAAATGCTTTCCACTCCCATTTTGCTAGAATATTTATTTTTAAAGGACTAGAAATAATCTCTTGGACAAGCTTAATATCTATGGATTCTTTTGTTGTAGAGTCAGGAGTAGAGAGAACAAACTACTTCTTGTGTTTAAAGTATTTTTATTTCACCTTCTTCATTTATGCACTTGATAGCATGAACAACAAGATATTAGTCCTATTCTGAGCCTCTAGACAACATGTATGCTACACCATCCAAATATCCTTCTTTATGTAAAATATCAAAATCAAAATTTTGCATGCAAACATCCCATTTTTGTACACGAGTATGGTTATCTGTCAGTGGACTGTTGTTTTTTAGCATACCTACTAAAATATTTAAATTTGTTATGATGGTAAACTTAACAGGCTTCAAGTATAACTTGAAATGTTGGATGGTCTTTTTGATAGCAAACAACTCTTTGTGATTTGAATAATAATTCAATTCTGCTCCTCTGAGAGTACCAGAGGCATAGCCAATTTTTTTTTCTTTGTTATCAAGTTCTTCTATCAAAACTCCTCCCCATGCATTGTGTGAGGAATCAGTTTCTATTATGTATCTACCCTTTGTAGTAGGTGGAGAAAGAGGAGGCAAAGATTGGACTTTATACTTAAATTTTTGGAGCATTGTTGTCATTTCTTTTGTCCAGGCATGAGGATTCTTCTTGAGCCTTCACTACAAAATATGTATATTAGAGGCTTTCCCTTTATAGAATGGCCTTATATAATTCAAGCTTCCCAAAAACCTTTGTGGCTAAGTTTCAAGTAATATATGATCTGGATAATTTTTGAAGATCTTTAGGACATGTTCTTAGAAAAGAAGTTGTCCCTTCACCATTTTATATCCCAATAATTCAATTTATGTTTTTTCTATCTCCATATTTGTTGCATAAAGTACTAAGCCATGTTGATATACTGGATCATAAAACTTATGTAAGTGCTTGATATGATCTTGGAGATTTTTGGAACAAATTACTATATCATCAATATATATTATTATCCAAGGATAATCTCTGAATGTATCTTCCATTCTCTTTTGAAATTTTTCGAGGGTATTTTTTAACTTGAATGGCATTGCTGTCCACAAATATTTTCATGAGGGACAACAAAGGTTGTTTTATATGGGTCTTCTGGGACAATGCCAATTTGATCAAATTCAAACTTGAAATCAAACTTACTAAAAATTACCTTTCCTTTAATTTTTTGCAGCATGGAGGCTTTATTTGATAATGGATACCTAATTGGTTGGATAAATTTATTTAGTGGTTTATGATTTACCACTAACCTTCATTTTCATCGCTTTCGTTCTAAGTGCTTGTTAACATAAAATCCTCTGCAAGCCCAAGAACTTTTAAATGGCTCGATAAGGCCTTTAGACAAAATATATTTTATATCATCTTGGAAAATTTTAATCTATGATGGACTCATTAAGGCTACATAAGCCTTTTGAGGAATAATCTTTTCCAAGTGATCATAGGGAAGATTTACAAAATATTTCTCTTTATGCCGTAAAGAATTAGGAGACTGAGAAGTACAATCTTCTCTTATCTTTTTATCTTTTTTGGAGATTTATTTAAGAGCACTTTCTGAATGTAATTCTACATAGCATATGCTACGTTCCATTTTGTTTAAGTCCATCAATGGCATCAAAGAATACAAAGACTTATTTTGCTCGACTTTTCTTCAACAATTCTACTCTTACAAACATCATTTATGTATATTGGTGTCCGGATTTGATAATTTTCTAAATGAAATAACAACTCGTGCTTATTTACATAAAAAGTAATTGGACTAACCAATTCAATAAATTTAGATCATAAAATGTAGTCATGTGGAATTTACTGTACACCATAAAATGCAACTTTTAGTTTTTCACCTTCAACCTCTATTAGTAAGGGATATGTCTCTCGGAATAAGAACCGACAGATAATCAAGGAGGGAGGAGGAGTGATGGCTAGGGTTCGAGACAACAGGGACGTCGTCATTCCTCAACACATCGTCGTCACCTAGGGTGATCCTTTCTGTAACTATCTTATACTAATCAGATCTTATCAGGAAGAGTTATTAGAGCCCCTAAAGAACACATGCAAGATCTTTTGTGAATGTGTAAATGATTCTCATGGCAGATGTGGTATCAATCAATCATAAGGAATAATGTGCGTGGATGAAATTAAGAGTTCTATAGGCCCTGGGATGATGATCTTCATGCCAGAAATCTGCGATGGAAACTGCCATGCAGGTAAATGGGAGGGTTTACTGATAAAATTTTTTCCTGTCAGCCCGAATCTGGTGGTTTTCCCCCATAGGAGCAGAGATCGCAGTAGAGTGGCCCTCTTTTTTGCAGAAACGAACAATGAAGTTGAGTTCACCACAGATGCAATCGCTCCCTTCATGATATAGATATGGATGCCAAAAGGGAAAAAATGTCAGATGATCGGTGGAGGGACCTTGATCTTGGGATGGAAATAGATTATATAGCAGAGCTACTCAACATTACTATGGATCTGGTAGGTGTAAGACCAGATCTAGGCTCCTTCAATCGGTTCTTGGTAGACTCTGATGAGGATATAGGAGAAGTTTTTCCCCTGAAGAGTATCCATCAACGCGTCGTGATAAAACACCTGTTTCGAGCAAGGATGCAGTCTTCCAAATTTTTGCACAAACCCCAATAGGAAGATCCATCTTCTTGGGGATTCAAAATGACTTTCTGTCGTGAGATCTAAAATGTGAGATCTATAACATATCAAATATTCTAATGGAATTGCAAAGTTTGATCTATGCGGGTAGATCTATGCATGAACAAATGCGCTTATGCGGGTAGATCTATGCATGAACAAATGCGCTTACATGAATACAACGCAGAAGGAAACTCCTCAATCATCATCAACATGAGGTTATGGGGTCGGGGGTTTGACATGATATAATATCCTCAAGGGACTAGGTTGGTTCAAGGGACAAACCAATGGATCTTCTTCATTCTAATGCACCCTCAAAAGAAAATTTGTTGCTTCAGGAAAACTTGATCAAACCCTCAATATTCCTAGGCCCTATATTGTGGAGTAGAGGAATTAAATCCTGACAATGACAATTGATCTCATAGAGATAAATAATATTCACACAACATATCAATCCCAGGAAAAAATTTGTAGGTTCAATAGTTTTCGGCCAAAACTTGTGGATCTCTTTTAGTGGATCTTTACGACTTGGACAGTAAACTGTGAGATTCACTTATGTTCCAAGGGCTTCTTTACAACAAAATTAAATCATCAAAGATCAAAGATTACGTTTTACAAGAGGATCCATGGTTTTGGGGAAATGTGGGAATATTTATCACCCCAGGTTTCCCAGATTTCAATGCCAATTCAATGACAGTGTCCAAAATACTGGTCTGGGTAAGATTGCATAACTTACCCCTTCATTCCTGGAATCCAAAAGTACTATAAGGAATTGGTAACATGCTGGGGAGATACTCAAGATGGATACACAAAGAACTGAAGAAACAATTTATACTTTTGCTAGGATCTGCGTAGAGGTAGACCTTAGCAAAGGACTACCCGACCATATCCTTCTGACACACAATAACCAGTGTTGGACCTAGTTCTTAGATAATGAGAACACAACATTTAGGTGTCGTTTCTGTCTTCAAAATGGAAATTTACAAACCACATGTCCTGTAATATTCCTAATGGAAATATACAATGATAAATAAAGAAAACATAGCCAAAAACACATAAAAATACTCAAGCATAAGAACATCATTTTAAAGCCAAGAATTGCGTCGTTGAGCCATTTTATTATAATATGAATAGGGTATAATGAGGTGTTGGAAGAGTGCACATTGGCTTGCTCAAGGCAAGCTAGCTAAGCCCAAATGAATAATAAAATGTCCCACTCAAATATGATGCTACTTTATCTCCTGACTATACGCTGAACTGCTAAGAAATACGTTGTTGAGCGTGAATATATGATGTTAGGGCCTCTTTAAGTGCTCAGAAAATTTCAGGAAATTAAGCTCGACCTCTCCACCAATAACCCACAAAAACCCATGAAGGAATTGACAAAATGTTGATCTTGGAATTTCGACCCAAATTTCCCCTAGCTCCTCTAGTTGCTGCCTGGATTGGGAACTCTGTTTGGCCCCTCAAATCTGCCTAGAAAATTCTGCCAATTTTTCTCTGAGGTCCTTGTCAAAAACCCAAAAAAACCCATAACGAGTTTTTCCTAGTTTTGACGCTCCAAAATTGATCCCAAATGCTTGACCCTCCTCCAAAAGCAAAAGATGTAGCTTGTAGAAAATGTTTTGTTTGCTGCTCCATGAAAATGTTGGAAAAATCCCCACAACACTTCCCCATACTCCATCTCAAGTTTTAGGCCCAAACTCCCTTCACTCCTCAACTCCCAAGTGTGTCTCCTCCAAGCACTATGTAGTCCCTATGTTGTTGCTAGTGTCTCTTCCACACAAACTTGCACTCCCACTACTGGAAAAATCGGAAAATGATGGAACTCACTCCTTGGGATGGCACTCAAAGTCCATCGAAGCAAGGTTTGAGACCTATGCTCAAAGACACTCGTTTGCTAAACAACACTTGCAAACTTGGCTTCCTCTCAAGCGTGCTATGTCGAAGACAAGTTTCTAAATAGATGAATGAATGACCAAAATGAGTGTCTCTTGCTCTACTTATCAAAGAGAATCCAAGATTCCCATGTGGGCCCAACTCGACTTTCCCCCACCAACTTTGCTCCAATAAGAATATGTTGCCCATGTGGGCTGCAATTTTCTATGAGTGGCCTCTATGTACCACTGGAAGATCTGCATGATCTCTCCCTATACCAGCTCATCCCTAAAGGTTATTGAGTTGTGAAGAGTTGTGATGCCCCAGTTCCTTGCTAGTCCCAGAGTGGTGCCACCATGTTGACGCTGCGCTACTCTGACTATGACCTACTCCCCATCGTGCACAAACTGTATCCTCCCCTCCTGAGACCTAGTGGCAAAAAATATGTGAGAGCCAAGCTCATCCTACCCTAGCATATCCATGATGCCAATATCTACCCCTCCACTGCCAAACTGGACCTTGAGCCATAAAAGGACAAATTTGCCTTGCCATGTAGTGGAGGTATCAGTGCTCCCCCATGTGTCAAACCAAAAGTGAACTGGATCATCCTCTGCCATGACCCTGCTCATCACAAAGTGGAGTGATCCACCCACCAACCGGATCCCTGGATCTTCCAAACATATCAGGATCTCATATCTCCCACTCCTCATAGGATGTCGATATGTAACATTGTTACCTTCTAGAACCCATATGGCCCTCATCTCTAACCCTTTTATGTATCCCCTGGGTGGACCCCAAGTATCAGGACTATGTCTCATGCATGCAAACATACCCTGCTCCTTCCAGATCACACAGTGAAATCCACTATCCCAACTCTTGATGATACACCTATACACTCCTCAAAGTCTAGGTATCCTACTGTAGATGAAGTTTATCATCCGCCATGCCTCAAGTGTGAGCCTAGGGGTTGAACATATGCTACATCAGTCATCAACAATGCCAACCCGAATCCTGTATCCGATAACTTTTGCACCTACTAAGTGTCTCAACTGGAGAGTCTCCTCCCGACTTATGACATGCAGTGTCTCATCCAACTGTCTAGGGTGAGCCTCCCATGTCCTGTTACCTGAAAGGAGAGTGTGAAGGGGAAACAACCAAACACTTTGTGACTATAAGAAACGCTGGAGGATGATGGGTGGGTATGTTGCAAAGGGTATGATCAAAAGTTTGCCAGAATGCTCAAGAGTAATCCTACAGATGACACTCTCTCCACCTTGGATCTACTAATAAGCCCCGCAAAGCCCTGTCTCTACTAAACATGGTGTCCCCATATGCTTAACAATGTCCTCGTTGATCCTAGGTGAGCTGTATCTAATGGTACACCTAATGCCTTAGTCCATAAGTATTCTTGTAGGCAATGTTCCAAGATCCTGATGCGTTGCATCATGTGTCACCGCATACCACCAAGTATCGACGCACTCCTCGACATGCCACTGTATGTTGCAACCTATCCCTGTACACCATTGGATACCCTTGGCTACGGCTATACCATCTTGTACCATCCTACATCATGTCTATGTTAAGGAACTAGTCACTCCCCATGCGTACTCAATGTAATGTAAGGCATTCCTACTCCACAACGCAACCCAACACAATATGGTACACCACCATGTACCTCCATGTCCACCTGTATTCCACTACTCAGTGTTAGATGCTCCCACACATCCTTGGATGTGATGGCCTAGAGTTGTGTCTCTATATGTTAGCCCAAACCTGATTGGTATCATCACCTCCACTATCGCATCAATATACCTATCGATGGATGGATCTTCACTCCAAATCCTCCCTGAGGTATCCAAGAAATGAATCTCCCTATGTGTCAGTAGTGATTGCACCACTGCTCTGCTCCTCTACATCCTCTGTGCCCTGCACAAAAGTGTGGAGTCCCCAGATCCATACAAGGCACTGTATGGTGGCCTGCCAATGCCGCCTCCTCTGACAAACTCCTATCGGAGTATGTTGATCACCCCATGATCCCGTGTACAATCGTTATACCAAGACAACCAAAGGAGTATGTCCATAAACGGTTTGGCCACTGGTGCTGATCAAGACTCCCATAGCGAATGTGCATGCTCAACTTCTAGGTCAATTGTACCATCTAGGTCGTATTCAACCGATATACTTGGGAAATGATAGGTAGTCTTGTTACTCCTGCCACCTACACCTACCTACAAGTTAGTGAGAAAAAGCCTTCAACCCCACAATGTGTGGTTGGTGGTAGGGAAATAAGAGAAGGGGTTGTCACACTAAATCCATTCTCTCTCTATTTAAGTTATCTCCTAGGTTAGCTAAGGGGGGTGGTCCCTAATGAAAAGTTAAGGTAAAAGTGATATGACATTCTAGGAGAGTGTTATAGTGAAAACAGATTACTTTTAATGATCTATGAGCAAAATATGATATGATCAATAACAATGAAAATCATTAACATGAGGAAACCATAAAAATAGTGCCTTATCAAGGATTTTTTCAAAAAAATAAAATATATATTTTCTCAAAGTAAAGATGAAATGCTTCCAATAATGAAAGCAAAGTAACCCTGAATTGCAAACAAAATATGTTAGCACAAGATATTTGTAAGATATAAAATCAATTCATGAATCAAAACATATCTTGCCAAAAGCCAACAATTAAAAAATTTACTTAAAAAAAATTAAAATAGGATATGTTAAATGCTAAATCAAGATATCAATATGGAATTAGACTTGAGCATGAAATGAAAGCACTCATTATCAATTTTGAAGAATCACAATATTTGTTTTGAAATGTTTCTTGAAAATAAACTTTGAAATATAACAACTCAAAACATCAAGAGACAAGTAAAGTAAATGTGATGGAAAGTGCTCTAGGTTAATTTTATTAACTACCTCTACAAAAAGTTTGCAATTGAACTTTTCAATCCTTAGACCTCACCCTCGCCCAAAGATTTGGGTCTCATAGTGAGGAATCCATAGAAGAATAGAGGTCTCTAAGATGTCTACTTCAACCAACTTATGTTGGAGGTAAATTCTTAGTAAGGCTTGGTTCCTTCCTATACTAAAATGCCTAGATGAAGTTCAAATTGTGTTAATTCCCCAATTAAAATAATCCTACATGGAAACGTTTCAAAAAGAAATAAGATAGTTGCAAAACTTAAGGGACTAGAATGTAAATGGGCTCATATGTGTTTGCACCATCAAATGGAAAATAGACAAGTAAAATGGAATAGATTGCTTTAAGCTGCAATTGTTTCAAATAAATGATAATGATCCAATAGTTTCCATGACATAATGCATAAATTAACCAAGTAGTGAAGCATGTACTTGAAGAAATTACGAAACAATTAAAACTTGCCAAAGTATGAAGTGTTTACACATGAGATAAGATTTGTTCAAGTTTACAAGTTTGAAGCTTATGCATGTGAGAATTTAAATACAAGCTTGAGAAAATTTTCATGTGGAGTGAAATGTGTTAATTTTAAGCATGCACAAAATGAAATTAGATGCTATAAAGCTAAGAAAAACTAGAAACAAATTTTGTCCACCCACAATAATTTCCTCCTCAAATGAGGAAGGGGAATGCCATGGGAAAAATTTCAAGCTCCCTCAAAACATAAATTTTATTTTATTAGAAAATGAGGCCCTCTTATAAATATGAGGGGCTTGGGAAGATCTTGCAATATGCACTTTAAACTTATTCTTTCCCAAAGTTACAAGTGTAGGATTTTAAATATTTACTTGTGAGATGTTACAAAGTAAAAGTCTAAACCCTTGAGGTGAACAATGGTTACAATTCCTCAAAAGAATGAGGCTTTAGAGAAAGAGGAGAAATGATCAGAAGGAGGTGCTTGGACTAGAGGTTCCAAATGAAAAATGGTTCTTTAGCTTATGCTTAAGCTCCCTTTCTTGAAACTTGAATTGCCTTTCATAACACCTATAGGAAAACAAACAAAAGAGTTAGCATGCAAAAGAAATAATGCTGAAATATGTGAGAGGAAATCACATGCATGAGAAGGAAAGATTTAGAAACCCAATGCAAGTATAAAATACACTTTATATTACAAATTCTCTCACTAAGATCAACATAAAAGTATTGATTTAGTGAGTGAGAGTTAGGATTTAAATCCAACAAGTTAGCCTCAAATGCTAGATAAAATCAATATGTGCACAAATGAGAGAAGAAAATATATGATTAAGAGATGTAAAATAAACAAAGGGCTCATGAAACCCCATTTTAATTAAATCTCTTGACATCTTATGAGATTGTTGGCTTGAATAACTTGTGGGATCTTTGATATCCTTGGAGGTGGCTATTCCAACTAAAGAAATCCTCACACTCGAATAGACTTGGCAACCTATCATTTGAACACACAAATGTCTGCAAACCAATTGTTAGTGCAAAAAGGACTTGGCATATAGAGGCCAAGTTGAGCTTGTCATTCAACCTAAAATAACAAGCTACAACAAGAGCACAAAATATACCAAGCCCAAAAGAGATTTGAGATAGCTGCAAATCTCCCCTCCCTAGACAATAATGCCCTCAGGCAAATGCACAAAAAATCAACTAGTTAACAATGTAAAATCAAATGAATAACAACATCAAATGAAGCAGGTATACCTCATCAACCAAAGAATGCATGACAAGAGAATCTAGTAACCCCAAAGACTTTCACTTTATTTAGCTCAATAACAATTTTGACATAGTAACAATAAGCACAAGCTTAAAAAACCATGCTCAACAATGAGAGTTGGGTTACATTTATAAGAACCTAGGAGAAAATATCAATGTGGAATGACAATGAAAAATGGCATTGGAGCCAATCCCAATGACATCAAATTCTTCAAGTGGCAAGATGATTGTTATAGTTGATTGATATCCCAAAGATGACAAATTCCCTTGCTAGCCTGTGTATTCTTTTATATATGGTAGTGTATGAATTCACTGTAGTAGCTCTATTGCCAAATATTCCGAGTGTGGAATTTGAGTGGGTAAGAGGAGGAAACTAACCCATTGAATCCTCAACAAAAATCGTGGTGTAACCACACTGTAAATCAACCCAATGATCCACCCTCAAACTGTTGTGCGTAGACTATTTTGTAAACTGTGTGTGGTTTCCAGGTCTGATCTGCGTAGGGGCTGAAGTAGTGAGCTTTATACACATGGATGGATGGCTGTAGAATAGTGGAGACGCACTCTTTAATTTATGCATTGACTGAACCTTCCAACATGTCCCACAAATCTGCGTGGATATTCCAATCTAGTATGTGTGTCGAGCTGTAGGCGATGCGTGGTCTTTAATTTAACATGCACATAATTCCTTAGACTTGGACATACATAGACCTTGGGAGTGAGGTGGGGTCTACTCCCAACCCACTTTATTCAACCTTATATAACAATTCCTTTAACATTCGAATTAATTCTAACTTGAATTTTGGCCATACGTAACACTTCAACTTTCCCTTTTTAACTCAAAGTGGAACCTTTTGACTTGCCACTTGGAACTTTGATTTGATTTGTAATTGAGCTAGCGTATTTTTGGTGGGCTGCATGTAACTTCCATATCACCTTTGACTCTCCACATAATTTTCGTGTCAAAGTTTGACTTATTTTGACTTTGGAATTTTTTTTAAAGTTTTCCAATCATTCATTTTTTTGATTTTTTCCTCATTTTTGCCATTGACATTAGAAAAAACGGATTTTGAGGGACTATAATTCATTTTTTGACTCTTAAAGTGAGTCCTAGGATAATTTTGGGCCTCTAAGGATGAATTTTGAGTAGTCACATGCCCTAGACATTTCCGAAGACTACTTATTTACATCATTACATATAAATTAATTAAAAAATTCCATTTTGCGAGAAATTTTTAATTATTAAAAAATCCTACTTAGACTAAGCCAAATTCCACGAATTTTTTTGTGTGTAATCTAGTATGGTAATATACATTGAATCTAGACACTAATATGTTTTGGGGGCTCAACCTTCAAGCCGTCACCCCGACTTTGGGGTAATGCAGTGAGTGAAAAAACGTAGAAAATTATTCGCCACTAAAAAGCAAGAATAATTAACCAAGTAAAAAAAACACTCCAAGGTGCACTCACTTGTTGATCGAGTCCTAACACCCTAGGCCTATTAAATGGCTTTATTCATCATGCTAGTGACATTTATATAATATCCCCGTAGGGCTACGAAATTTGAGGACTGAAGAAGAATGTGAGAAGAAGAAGAAGTAAAGTTTAAAAACTTTAGTAATATTATGATGGTTGATGGTACAAGCATTGTTGGGCATGGAATCTTAAGATAATCATCAGGTGCCACTCCAGTGGTCAACAAGTCCCACCCATATCCTAATGTCAGTTTGGGCTTCTAGTATCCCCAGTGCTTGGAATCTCTTGTTGAGCTACACTCGGGTCCACCACCATCTCCATAGCCCACTCCATAGGGTACCAACTGAGAATCTATTGCCATCCAAACCCAAGAGAGGGATCGAATGTATGAACTCCTAGACATAGAATAACCCCAACATGCGGATCCTACACACTATGCAACTCCAATCATCTCATCTCGATACCCAGGTCAACACATGAGATCTGACTAGGCAGCTCCGTCTCTCTCTCTCTCTCTCTCTACAATGGGAAAAGGTGACCCAACAATGCTACTGACCTAGTCATCCCCTCTGGCATGTCTAGACAACTTCGCTTATCTCAATCCAATGTGTAGGGATGGGCTAATAACTCTGTAGATTCTTTCAACGCGCCTCTGAAGCGAACTGTGTTGAAATCCCAACATCTGGTCTCTATGATGCCCCTCATAAATGGCTAGCCCAAAGGATGGTTGCACATCCTCCTACATCATGGGCTCGACATGAGCCTCCAACTGCTCCTCCATAGACAACCCATCATGCAAGACATGCCCACTAGTCAGCTGTAGGTGAATGTCGTCTGGCAACTCTGTCATAGATTTGAATTCCTCTGTACCTATTAGCTCCTCATCAACAATGGAGATATATCTCGACACCTCATTTACCTGTGGTGTGCTACTATCACCTGAGAACTCGATCACAACCCAAGATACCTCAAAAATGGATGGCATCTCATCAACGAGTGTGTGCTCAACATTCTCCTTGCCAACCATGGCCCCTTGAACTACTCTCTCATCTTCTTCCTTAATCCTCCTCATCATCCCAACAAAATTGCATTGAATTTCCATTGGTTTGTGCATGCCTCTTAGTTCATAGAACTCACAAAAAGAGAGGGATGCCTTAATGCCATGACCCGATGATTGGTATCCCCTCTAGTTTGCTCCCAATAATTCCACATCAGTTACAATCATGTCTGGATTCCCAATTTCGGAATGAATCAACTTCTCCCTCACATCAATCATCATTTGTTGCATCCTAATCACCTCATTCAAGGTTACTGCCATGTTGTTTGATTCTAACCTTTCTTTGGATCCCATGATTTCTTAGCTTTTATTCTGCTCTTGTCATAGAATGAACAACTTCCTATAGGCTTAGCCAATATTATGGCTCTGATACAACTGTAATATTCCTAAGGGAAATATACAATGATAAACAAATCAAACATAGCTAAAAACACACAGAAAACTACTCAAGCATCATAACACCATTTTAAAGCCAAAAACTGTGCTGCTAAGCCATTTTATTATAATATGAAGAGGGTACAATGAGGTGCTGGAAGAGTGCACTTGGGCTTGCTTAAGGCAAGCTAGCTAAGCCAAAATGAATAATAAGAAGTCCCCCTCAAATATGATGTTGCTCTATCTCCTACCTCTATGGTGAACTACCTAGAAATACATTGTTGGGTGTGAAGATCTGATGTTAGGGATTCCTCTGGTGCTCATAAAATTCCGGGAAATTAACCCTGGCCTCTCCACCAATAACCCACAAAAATCTATGAAGGAATTAACCAAATGTTGACCTCAAAATTTTGGCCCAAATTTCCCCTTGCTCCTCTAGTTGTTGCTTGGATTGGGACCCCTATTTGACCCCTCAAATTTGCCCATAAAATTCTACCAAATTATTTCTAAGGTCCTTGTCAAAAACCTAGAAAGGGTTTGTCCTAGTTTTGACACTCCAAAATTGACCCCAAATGCTTGACCCTCCTCCATAAGCAAAATATGTAGCCTGTAGCAAATGTTGTGTTTCCTGCTCTGCCAAAATGCTGGAAAAGCCACCACAACACTTCCCTAGACTCCACCTCAAGTTTTAATCCCAAACTCCCTTCACTCCTCAAATCCCAAGTGTGTCTCCTCCAAGCATTGTGTAGTCCCTACACTACTGCTAGTGTCTCCTCCACAAAATATTGCACTGCCACTACTGGAACAATCAGAAAAGGATGGAGCTCCCTCCTTGGGATGACACTCAAAGTCCACCGAGGCAAGGGTTGAGATCTCTGCTCGTAGACACTCATGTGCTAAACAAAACTTGCAGACTTGGCTTCTGATCCTTTGTGCTATGTCAAAGGCAAGTTTCTAAATAGATGAATGAATGACCAAAATGAATGCCTCTTGCTCTTCTTATCAAAGGGCCTCCAAGATGCCCATGTGGGCCCAACTCAACTTTCCCCCACCAACTTCTCTCCAATGAGAGTGTGTTGCCCATGTGGGCCACAATTTTCTATGAGTGGCCCCCACATATGAAAAGTAGCTCGATTTTCTCCTTCATCCTCTAATGTTTGCACTCACATTTGATAAAAAATACACTTGGGGCCTCTAAACCCACACTTCCTAAATGCTAATGTTAATTAATTCAAAACTGGCCAAAAATTGATATTTCCCTTAGCAATGTCACTTAGTGGGAATATCACATGTCCTTTGCCAAAGAAAGATCCAACGAAGAAAAAGAAACCAGAGCCCAAGGGATGGAAATTTGGAACACCACAACCTGGCGAATAAGAGGAAGTGGAGAACTTGAGCACCCCCATAAATGAGGAAAACCCAAACCCATAGAAAACTTCAATAAATGAATAAATCAATGAAGAAGGATTAGTGGTATCAAGTTCACAAAATCCAAGAGTTAAAGGACACTCAGGCCAAGCAATGTAGAAGGAGAAGGAGATAGGAGGATTCAAACGTCCTTATACATCTGAGAGCTCAGACGTAGATAAGGAACAACCAAGGGAGACAAAAGAGAACCAACTAATTATTGCAAAAACCACTCCTGATCAAGGAGGATGGAAAAAAGTAGAAAAGGAGAAAGGTAGAAAAGGGTGATTAAGATTTTTTTCTTAGTCCCAATTTTATTTTTCTGTTTTATAGTTTTGATTTTATTGGCACCAAAACTTGACTGATTTTGTCATTTGGGATAGTAAACTAATGCACATTGTGCATGTACCTATGTAAATTTTATTATTAATAGAAAGTTGTGATTTTTCCGTGGAAAAAAAAAGGACATGTTTCTCCAAAAATTGTTACCTAAGTCTTATTTATAACAGTCCCTTTGAATTGGGTTTCTTTCACAGATATGCATGAATTACTTGTTTCTCATCAGATTGAGTTGTGCGCTTGTATCTACCAGACAATCTAGTTGGTGTGGCTTTCTATTTTTTGGACAAATACAGACTTTTATAGAGAACTTAACTGCTACAAAGAATAATGTAGGATGTTCTTGTTCTTGGCCCATTATCCTTTCTTCATCAACCATGTGTTCTTCTTCTTTAATTTCAGTTCCTTTTTTCTTTCTCCTGTATCCTGCTTTATAAGTTGGATTAGATTCTATTTCATCATAGGTCCTACTCATTGCTTCATTTGAGGAGACAATTTATTCTAATCTAACGACTTCTAATAAGCTCTTTAACTTTTTCTATAGTTGCTTTAGCTATTTTCTTTTCTTCTTCAATCTGGACTAATAAAACCTTCTTTATCTCTTTGAAATTGTTAGTTTTCATAATGTTTATATGGACTAGAATGAAGATTAGCAAGATTATAAATGGTTGGATTTTCCTAATAAGGGGAACTACTAGAACTCTTAGGTTGTCTAATAACAGACATGACAATTTGTTGTAAGAGCAAATCTCTTCCAACCCTTAAATCAATTCTTTCTTGAACTTGCCAAATAGGAAGAGTATCTAAATTTTGTTGGATTCTTCTAATATTTCTTCACATGTCATTGTTTTGCAGTAGAAAGCATAGAAGTATCATATTGTGGTTGGGGAGTTTGCAGAGTTTGGAAATATTCTTTAGAACTTGGATATTGAGAATTTTCAGAAGGAATTGGCAAGGTCTTATCCCCTCCCTAATTTTGTGGATCTAGAAGACAAAATTTATTACGAAGATGTTTAGTATTAGAATTAGAAGAAGAATAAGTAGAGGAAGAGTCATTATCTTCATTTGTAGGAAGAAGGATGATGTCATTAGTTTATGGAGGTGGAGAAGAAAAAAAACAAAACAAAGAACCCACCATTATAGATTAAGGTCTTATGTGAAAAGAGTAGAAAGACGAAGGTTTTTTTCTTTCTTGGGACACTTATTTGCCCAATATATTAGATTGTGGATGTTGTAGCAAAGAGCATATTTTCTCAGGGTGGTTGGATTTTCCTCCAATATGGTTCGGTTGCGTGCTATCCAGATTGCACAAACATAGATATTTTGGCAAGGATTTCCAACAATTAGCTACTATTGAGTTAGTTTTCCTCTCCCATGGAATTTTTTGAATCCAATTAATGAACATTTATTCCCATGATACTAGAATGGATACAACATTAAGAACATGGATTAGAGCTAATTTTCAAACTTCCAATGAGAAGGGACATTGCTGAAATAAGTGAGGGATATCTTCCTCCTATTTTTGGCATAAAACACACCTGGAAGGGCCATCAATGTTTTGTTATCTCAAATTTTATGTAGTTAGTATTTTTCCTTGCACCAATCCCTAATAAAATAAGTTAATTTTAGGGATTCCATCAGAGTTCCATATGGCACTCCAAATTCGATTATAGGAACCTAGAAATAGACCATGAGTTAGTAGGCTATATCCTTCCTTCACTGTTTAGTTTCCACTCTTATTGGGTTGCCAGATTCTCTGATCTAGTCTAGTGGTGACAATTGGAGTGAATCCCTGAAGGGCCTTGATGGTTGATAACACAAATTCTGGAGGTTGAGAGGGATGTTTTCTTTGTGCCATCTAATCCATCAACCCTGGATGTCCCAAATGGAGATGTATGCAATTGTTTTGAAACCCTTGTTTTCCATCCAATGCACCAATGTTACCATCACTTCATTATTTCTTGGCAATTCTGCCTTTGGATGGCATTATTCCCACAAATGAATTCGAGCACCATTTCATGATTGCCACCCAAGGCGATCAAGGATTAGGATGGAAACTTCTTTACGTAGCTTCCATATTTTGGAACCTTGATTAGGCCAGATTTCCTACTCAGGCCTCAAGAGTCTTTTCTTATTGAAATATTTTCGCAAAAAAGCCCACTTCCACCACTCCTTGGATTCTGAAATTATATCCTAAACTATTTTCCCCCCCAATGATATATTCATCAATTCTAGTTGTTTAATTTCTAGAACTCCTTTTGCCTTCGACAATTAGACTGTTTTCCAGTTAATGAGATGAAATTGATGTTCATTATTTTTTCCACCTTTTCATAAGTATTTTCTCAACAATCCATTTAATTGATTAAGGATGCCTTTAGGGGCCAGAAGCCTTGAATCCAAATAAATGGGAAGTGGTGAGAGAACAGATTTGATCAGAATCACTTTGCTCGATGTTGTTAACCATTGTGCTCCCCAAGATTGGATACATTTTTATTTATTTATTTTATTTTTATTTTTATTTTTTTGCAAGATCTCCTCCCAATATTTGAATGCCATCAAATTTGGATTAAATGGGAATTCAAATATTCTGGAAATCTCATGAAGAGATTATTCTTCACAATTCCATCTGAATATTTGGAACTTTCTTTCATTAATGATACCCCCTAAGAGAATGAGATAGGAATCCAAAATTTTGTTAAATCTTAGAGTGATAATCTTGGATGAGTCTCCCAAAAGGAGAGCGTCGTCGATGAATTGGGAGTGGTTTACCTTCTTTACATTATATGTTATATTGAGAAACACTAATTTACCCTCTTTTCTAGCAAATATTGAGTTCACAACTTAGTATTTACGCCATAATAATGTACAAAGGGGGGATAACATGCAACCCTATCGGAGCCCCCTCGATGCCTTAAAGAAGGTTGATGGGCAACCATTTATTAATGGGGCGATCCATGGGGATCCTATGCATGCTTTGATCCATCAGATGAATTCTTTATAGAAACCTAATTTTTCCATCATTAAGTAAAGCAAGGAGTGCCTCAACCTATCAAAGGCGTTAGCCATATCTAACTTAACAACCATACCTTTTTCTCCTGCTTCTTTTCTCGAATGAATTTCCTCCTGAACCAAGATCATGTTGTCCAAGATTTTGTGTTGTTGCATGAATCCTCCCTGATTCTTCGAGATGAATTTTGGAAGCCATTTTGTTAGTTAATAAGTTGTGATCTTTGAATTTTTTTATAAAGCAAAATTACATAGAGAGATAGGTTGGAATCTGGAAAATGTTGTTGGATTTGTTTCTATGGGGACGAGGTCTAAAAAGGAAGAATTTGTGCTCCCCCCAACCTTTATTTGAATCTCATTCAATTCAACATTCTTATTATATCTTTCTTATTAGAAGTTAGAATTCCCTGAAGAAAATGATGGAGAATCCATCAAGGTCCGGAGCTTTGTTAGGATCCAGGTCCCAAATAGCTTCCAACACTTCACTTTCTGAAAAATGTCACTTACCAAGGATTTTTTAGCAGACTCCGAGATCACCGATGGAACGCAATGCAAGAAGGAGTGGGCCAGATCTTTGTCAATATCTTGTTCTTCCCAATATAAGGAGTTGTAATGTTGAAAGGCTGCTTTTTTTATTTCTTCAAAAGAAGAGATTTTTGATATGCCTTTGGGAAATATCTCTCTCACCTTATTTCTTACTTTCCTTGCCTTGACTTGTTTGAGAAAGAAGGAAGTATTTTGATCACCAGCCTCAAGTAAAAGACTTCATGATTTCAAATGCCATGTCTCTTCCTCTTGTTGGTTCACAACGAAGATTTACTTTGTGAGTTCTTTTTCTATTTCTAAATGCCACGTCTCTATAATAGTTCCTTCCATCATATCTTGGTGATGGGCTAACTTTTGAACCAAATCTTTTTGCTTTTGTCTTAGGGGGATATATTTGTATTTAAGCCATTGTCTCAGTGTTTACTTCACATACTTCAATTTGGATTCCCAAACAAAAGAGGTGGATCCTATCATAGGAGTGAGCCACGTCTTATGGATATTATTCGAGGCTCCCTCTTCCCTTAACCAAACTAGATTGAATCTAAATAGAAAAGGCCCAAAATTTCCTGGAGGATTTAGGAAAAGAGAGATCAGATAGTGATCTAACTCACCTTGAGCAAGAATAGACGAGGAGCAATCCAAACCCCTAAGAAACCAACTACTATGGACGATCAAATTATCTAACCTTGTCGCTATACAATTGTTCCGAGATATTCTATTTGTCCAGGTGTATTTTCCAATTTTGGGAGGGATATCCATTAGGTCCCATTCATTAATGAGATCTTCCATTCTTTCACCAAAGGGATATCTAATAGTAGATCCACCTCTTTTTTCTCATACCTAAGAATGGTATTGAAATATCCACCCATTTTTCAATTAGCAAATCCATCTCTATTTTTGATTGAGTTAAGAGAGTGTTGACACCTAATCATACGGATTGGGTGAACTGAACAATCACTCCCTCTTGTATATAATAATGAACAACCTGAATGAATAATATGATTACATTTGAGGAGTTACCTCCTGGTCTAACATGGTATCAGAGGCAACGCCATTTTTGGCTTCCCTCTCTGCTTTGTAACTCCCTTCTGCCTATGTTCTACCTATTTTGCAGAACTGACCTCTTGCAACCATTCCATAGGTGTGCCTCTCTCAAGAATTTGATAACCGTTTTGCAGGTTTTCCCCTCTCTCGCAACTGCTGCCCCTCTTTGGCAATTGTTGCAGATGTTTGGCTGGTTATGTGAGGCAACTGCTCCACAAGCACAGCTGAGGTATCACTGCCACCCCTGCATGCATGCTGCCTACCGATATACCTCTCATGGTTTCATCACTCTCTTGGTTTCATAGTGTTAAACATGGGTGTGATGAATGAAATTCTCTTATGACTATGTATCGACATTTTAGACCCTAATCTGATATTTTTCTCTGTTCATACATTTTATTTATAAATCACAGTAAATTAGTGTTAAGCGTTAATACTGAGTTTAAGCGCTAAACCTTTCGTTAATCGTCTTTATTAAAAATATGAATTAAGCACATGGGTGGTATTGATAAGTGGGAAGCGGTATCTCGCGTTCCCTAAAGGCTATAAACGGTATTCCTAAAATTCACACGATTAACCTTAGCGGGCGACACGTAGCACGGGAAAACCACTTTTCTCGTGTGCTCTCGACTTGATATCAGTCGTGCAAGATTTCACGTGAGATTGCGCTATAGCTGTTCGATTGGACATGTCACATCAACGGTGGAGATCGTCCAGGTTAGTTGGTGAGCGTATGACGCGATATCCGTTGGATCTGGAGAAGTGAGATCAATGACGCGGATTAAAGCGCTTGATAAAAGGAGAAGTCATCGAGGGACCGACAATGATTGGTCAGATAAGCGAGACCCTCAGGGGGAAAGTCCACGTACAAAACCAAATTTAAGCACAGTTGATTGGTTAGAAAGTTAACTAGTAGTCAAATTACATACTACCACCTCATTTTCGTCAACCTCCTTGTTGGGCTAATTTATTAACATAAATTAACACAAGTATTTAATTATCAATCCGGGTTTGTAAAACTTGGAGGCAAGTCCACTATATATGGATATCAGATGTAGCCAAGCTTAGAAGATAAAATTTGAAGAGTTAAGGAAGTACATATTACAAATATAAACATATTCTAACAATTTCTAATTCACTTATGTAATATGTGAGGGATGAGGCTCCTAACTTAGGAGAACCAGGTTGTCCTCCCTGCAATACTACTTTCATGAAGAGAATTCTAAAAGCACTAATTAACAATGGTTTATGATGCAAAAGATGTAAAAGAAGAGGCTCCTAACTAAGGAGGACCGGGTTGTCCTTCTTCACAATTCTACTCTATCATAATCACCATTGCTTCAAACCAGGAATGCATAAATAACTTCAAATAAGAAAAGGAGAATGGAATTTAGTTTTAGTTCAAGATCAAATAGAAGGGGAATTTAACTTAAATTCTTGTGTGTCCCTTCATATGTAGAATAGAATTAAACCAATATCCATTCAACAATCATCACACATTAATTCAAATAAGAAAATCTGAAACAAAACAAGTAAACAAATCTAAAGCAACTAATTCATGAAAATTAAGCTAGTTTAACAATGAAGTGTACTTAGCGTGGAGTGCCCTCCACCCTTGCCTTGCACACTTAAGGCTTTTATCAAATGCTGAAACTTCAGTCACTCATCCACACTAACGAACAACAAAATGAAAGTAGAACAAGTTCTTCTAATTAATCTCCAATACTCAAATGTCTCAGCATAAAGTTATATACAAATTACATACATAAGCCATTAAAGTATTGGCTTAAATAGAAGTTTATGAAACAAAGTGATCTAAAGTCTCTCTAACAATCATATATATTCATATCCATCTATCTAAGTCGAATTCATTCAATTCATCCCAAGAAATATGGACAATCCCATGAAATCACAACACTGCCCTATTTCCTAGGGATTTTCTAGGTGACTAGTTATGTTTGACCAGCATTGACCGGGCCTAATAAAGCTTGTTTTGACCGAACCAAGTGGAATTAGTTCAGTCCTAGTTCCCAAGATTTCCATTCATGCATCCAGCTCGAGCCCAAGTGTCTTGCAAATATGTCATCCACATAGCTATTACGGGAATTTCTGATTCTGTCCAAAATTGCACTTGAAACTCAATTTTCATAAAAACTTCTAGAAATTGCAAAATTAAAATTAAACACCTGAATATGCATAAAATACATCAAAATGAGATTGTTGTGATGGAAAATGGATGGAAACATAAGGATTAAGTAAGTTTCCTTAAGCAAAAATAGACCAAAACTGAGGGCCAACATCTCCCCCTTGCTTATTCTCAAGCATGTCCTCATGCTTGCCTCTATCCTTGACCTTTTGCTTCTATATGCTGACTGGCCTGCTGACATGACCCTTGAAGATGAAGCTTTCCCTTGAGCTACCTGTAAAGGATATCTTTGCCTTCATGTACTTCTTCTCCTTTCTTGTAGATGACATTCTTTACTTTTTCTTCTTTTCTTCCCTCTGTTTTTCATCATTTCATCATTTCTCTTTGAAGTGTTACTCTTTGTAATATTCTTCACCTATCAGTGGAAAAATTATGGCTTGGGCTATGCATTCTAGAGTGATGAGAACAAGAATGTCTCCGATGTGTGATGAGGTTTCACCATCAACATACAAATACAAAAACTTTATACTATTCCTCCTCTGATGATAAAACACCAATAAATCATTCTAGATGAGCAGCTTCAGAGAAGACAACAAATAGAACTTGAATTTTGCAATACATTTTGACACAGGATTCATGTCCCTCTCAAATTATTAATATAAATAACTTTACTTAAAGGATCCAATATCCAGTTGCCCTTACATCTCACTAAAAGAAGCCAATTTTTTTATGACTAGGCATTCACTTTCAATTTAGCCACTACTTTACCCAAGTAATCTACAAAATAGGGATTGAAAGAACCATAAAAATATCCCAAATAGAAATGAATTTGAGAAAAATACCCATGTGTAGCACAATTAGGCTCATTATAAAGAAAACCCATGTTTTCGTTTTTCAAATTTCATTTTAATTTGCTCAGAAAAAGCAACGAAAAATAGTGGCCTTTAAAAATCGAAATGTATTTCCGGGACTGAATAAAATTTCATGATCATCAAATTTGAAATCAATTTCTCTCTTCAAATGTGTCTTCAGTATCCTGCTTACCTCTTTCTGATGCTCTCTAAAAACAACTAAATTGCAAGCTTGTTTAATTTTTGTCTCACTACAACAATAAGTCACTGCATTTTTTTTAAAATCATTACCCTTTGTAGAAAAGAAATAAACACCTATGTAAAAAGAAACTGAGCACTTTTTTGAAATAGAAATATATGAAGAAAATAAAAATCACGTTACGATTTTTGTTTTTCTTAATATAATCTTAGAATTTTGTTTTTTCTGAGTTTAAATTGAAGCTCTATGTATATTTCAATATGCAATACTTCTCTGCCCAATAACCAATATACAATTCTGCTTAATAACCAATCTTCAGCATATCCAATCGACATATGACTCTTCATTGATCCAATGACCAATATAAACCCCTGCACTGTTTTATTTAATCAACATATGACAGTCAATGTAAATTTGGCTTTGCGCTGGCAAATATAAGCCCAAATCTTCAAACATAAGCCCAAACTCTGTTTTTATTGACCCATTCCTTCATGCATTGAACTAAGATTTGATTATTGATCACACTGCTTGATCGAAGAAACATATGTGCAGGTGTAGTTGTTTATTTCACAAAGACTACGTGTTTCAAGCCTACTCAAATTCCTTAATTCATGCAACCAATATTTATGAAAAGGCTCTTCGTGGAAGATGCACAAACGTTTATCTCCTGTTATCCCTTAGTTTCATTAACTTCACTGTTTGTACATTTCATTCTTGCAATCTATAAACCTCTGTTTAACTGAAGTCATGACGATTTTTCTAGGCATACCTGGTTGCTTGTAGAAGGATTGCAAATGTTGGACTCATGGAATGCTTAGTTGTGCTCCATATTACCCTTATCTCATTCAATCTGCATTTTGAATGCCTCAGCTTGTTGACTGGTGGCATAATCAGAGAAAAAGTCATTTAAATGACAGACAGTTCTTAACAAAGAGTTCGACGATCATGATCCTGACTTTACCTTTGCGATCCTCTTCAAAATAGAAGCAAATCAAATCTTGTCTTACCTAAAATTTCCCATGAGATTCCGGGCAACAATCTGGTGCTATCTCCGCTGATTTATCCTACTTATCTCTCCACAGATTCAACGCTCTATTTCTACCCTTACCTCCACTGTCAAAACGTTTTACTTCCATCAACTGCTGGCCAATGTCATCTACCGCCTTTCCTGAGCCTCAAACGACTGTGATGGAAAAGAAATTTATGGTTCTGAGCTTCAACAATGGCGGATCTCTTCTCTATTGAATGCAAAGGGTTTATTTTTGTTGTTTCAAAATTGTTTTAACTGTTTTGTTTGTTTTCCTCTGACTAGAATGGAACGTGGCTTATTTCCTCTGACTTTTCCGTATTACATAGCATTAAACGTTCATTGCATTTTAACTCAGGTTGACTCATTATGTCGCTGCCGATATACCTTATGATTCATGGTTGTCCTCCAATCCATTGTGGGTGTCAGTGCCAAAATGTTGGGCTAATTTATTAACATAAATTAACACAAGTATTTAATTATCAATCCGGGTTTGTAAAACTTGGAGGCAAGTCCACTATATATGGATATCAGATGTAGCCAAGCTTAGAAGATAAAATTTGAATAGTTAAGGAAGTACATATTACAAATATAAACCTATTTTAACAATTTCTAATACACTTATGTAATATGTGAGGGACGAGGCTCCTAACTTAGGAGAACCAGGTTGTCCTTCCCTGCAATACTACTTTCACGAAGAGAAATCTAAAAGCACTAATTAACAATGGTTTATGATGCAGAAGATGTAAAAGAAGAGGCTCCTAACTAAGGAGGACTAGTTTGTCCTTCTTCATAATTCTACTCTATCATAATCACCATTGCTTCAAACCAGGAATGCATAAATAACTTCAAATAAGAAAAGGAGAATGAAATTCAGTTTTAGTTCAAGATCAAATAGAAGGGGAATTTAACTTAAATTCCTATGTGTCTCTTCATATGTAGATTAGAATTAAATCAATATCCATTCAACAATCAACACACATTAATTCAAATAAGCAAATCTAAAACAAAAAAAGTAAACAAATCTAAAGCAACTAATTCATGAAAATTAAGCTAGTTTAACAATGAAGTGTACTTAGCTTGGAGTGGGGGCCCTCCACCCTTGCCTTGCACACTTGAGGCTTTTATAAAATGCTGAAAATTCAGTCGCTCATCCACACTAATGAACAACAAAATGAAAGTAGAACAAGTTCTTCTAATTAATCTCCAATACTCAAATGTCTAAGCATAAAGTTATATAAAAATTACATACATAAGCCATCAAAGTCTTGGCTTAAATAGAAGTTTATGAAACAAACTGATTTGAAGTCTCTCTACCAATCATATATATTCATATCCATCTGTCTAAGTCGAATTCATTCAATTCATCCCTAGAAATATGGACAATCCCATGAAATCACAAAACTGCCCTATTTCCTAGGGATTTCTAGGTGACTAGTTATGTTTGACCAGCCTTGACTGGGCCTAATAAAGCTTGTTTTGACCGAACCAAGTGGGATCAATTCAGTCCTAGTTCCCAAGATTTCCATTCATGCATCCAGCTCAGGCCCAAGTGTCCTGCAAATATGTCATCCACATAGCTATTATGGGAATTTATGATTCTGTCCAAAATTGCACTTGAAACTCAATTTTCATAAAAACTTTTAGAAATTGCAAAATTAAAATTAAATACCTAAATATACATAAAATACATCAAAATGAGATGGATGTGATGGAAAATGGATGGAAAATATAAGGATTAAGTAAGTTTCCTTAAGCAAAAATAGACCAAAACTCAGGGCCAACACTCTTGCGTCATTTTTTTTACCAGCAGAAGAGCGATTTTTTTTTACACAATACATATTTTTAAAATGCACTCATTGACATATGTTGTGGGAGTGGTTCTCAATGGGAAGGAGAACTATCCTGAGTGGTCTCGGAAAATCAAACACACTCATTTTTAATGAGTTGTGGAAAGGAGTGTGTGTTGGAAACAAAGACAAAGAGCCAGAGCAACCTACCTCAGCCATGACTAGGTTTGGCATGACTGAATGCAATCCTCTGACTACTCCAATGGAACAAAACTTAAAGCTCATATCGATTGAAGGAAAAGAATTTGATGATGCAACAAAGTATAAACAACTTGTAGGAAGTCTCAACTACCTAATTACTACCAGACCAGACATTTCATTTGTTGTTGGAATCCTCTCAAGGTTTATGCAAAAGCCTTGTGAGGGACATTGGTCTGTTGCAAAAAGAGTTCTAAAGTACTTGAAGGGAACTCAAGACTTTGGAGTCAAGTATACACAGGTGGGCACTTCGATGGAGACAAAGAAATTAGGGTATCTACTTCAGGTTATGCTATGAGTCTTGGATCAGGAGCTGTCTTCTGGAGATCATGCAAATAATCAGTTCCAACAAATTCCACAACAGAGGCAAAATATGTAGCAGCAACTGAGGCAACAAAATAAATTGTGTGGCTTAGGAAAATTTTGGAAGATTTGCAGGTAAAGCAAGTACAATCGACTCCACTCATGATTGAAAATACCTCGGCAATAAAGTTGGCCAAGAACCCAAATTTCCATGATCAAACGAAGCACATCAATTCAAAATATCATCTCATTCGACATCATGTTGAGGCCAAAACAATCCATCTTCGCCATTGTTCCACTAATGAGTAGATTGCAGACATCTTCACCAAAGCGCTTGGAAGATAAAATCTTGAAAGATTCAGAAGGATGCTTGGACTCACCAACATCCCTTCAGATCAAGGGGGAATGTTGACATCTAATCATAGGGATTAGGTGAACAACTATAATTAGTATAAATAAATAATAGAGAAACTGAGAGTCATCAGGAGATGAACTGAATAATCACTCCCTATTGTATATAATAATGAACAACCTGAATGATTAATATGATTAAATTTGAGGAGTTACCTCCTGGTCTGGCAGAGAGTCCCAAAATTCATATTTTTCACCATAAAGCACCGAACCATATACAGTGACAATGGGGATACATTCTTTGGTGTATTTTCTTTCTAAAATGACTGCAACCCAGTATTGAGATTTGAAACTGTGAATCAATTGAAAATGCATGTCCAACCAATACATATTAATTCCTTCTAGTGCTCCTCTCACATTTTGTGCAATACCAACGCTTCCTATCAAGAATGATCATGCTGCAAAGTTCTCTTCACTTTCTTCCATCTTGGTTCCCTGTAACATGAGAATCCAAGGTTTCTCATGTCTAACTAGATATTGGATCTCGTAGGATTTTATAAGGAGACCCAAACCCCGAATATCCCATGAGATGACTATCATCGAGAAGGAGGGTTTTGGGAGGGACCTCCTTCTTTTTCTCGATTTTTTGATACTTTGAGAACCTTGTGCTTTAAAATATATGGGATCACTTGTTGATTAGATAATTTTTTGTTCTTTTCTGTTTCTCTTTCTCGAAGCACCTTTTGTTGAGGCCGTCCTTGCTTCCTCTTTGAACTCTCTATTTATCTGTTGCTTCCTTCATCTACCCAAACAAGGGTTTGGGCCATGTTTCTAGTGACAAATCTTGTCAGATGGGAACTAACTGCTGCATGATTAGGGCTAGAGGAGTGCTGCTCATTTCCTAGAGGAGATAGAGGCTGAATTTTTGAATTTGGATTCATCTGGGGAAGGATTACCTGATCTAGTATTAAATCTTCCTCGTCTTTGTTGATTTCTCCATCTTCTGGCTCATCCATATTTCTTCTGGAGATGAGGCCTTTGGATCTTGATTTTTATTACCTTGCTCGTTAGCTTGTGGGTTTTGAAGGGCACTAAAGGGGTTTGCAGAAGTCTAGGTTTGCAAATTGTTATTACATTTTAAGATATTTTGATACCCTCTTTTCAAGATAGTGTTCTTGAATAACCATATCTATATGATAATTTTCCATGGAAAGAGTCATGCCTTGCAATGTGATATCTTTATCTTTGAAATATTTCTCAACTACATTTGGAAGAATGCCTAAGAAACTATGAATATAATACTTAATATAAGTAGGATCTGTGGCTTTACCAACTCCTATAATCAGTTTTTGCATATAATATAACTATTAATGCTTGAGAGACAAATCACCAAATCTCTAAGACATGAAGAGAGATTGAAGATGTTCTCCATCTGATCCAACATTTTTAGCACCATAAAACTGCAATCCTAAAGCCTCAAGCAAGTCACTGTTTGTAGTAGGAGAATTTAAGAATTCATATTTAGTTACTTGTGTCAGCTAATGTCACCATTCCCATGCAAGGCTAGCAAATTCTGCTATCAAGATATTATCCATATGCCTTAGATTAATTGTACCATCTTCATTCCTTTTAGTAGTACTCCAAATTCCGAGAAGTTGTAATGCTTCTTTAATTTCTTCTCTACTCTGACATCCTATATTGAGCACAAGACGTTATGGAATTGTGGCTATAAGTCTATTCATTCCCCCGATGCCAAGGTTTCATATATTACTTATTCTTGATGTATTTGCAGAGGCTTCACCAATCGTTTCATCATACCCTTCAGGGCCTTCAATTTCCAAAACTATAAGATCCATATATTTTTGTTTATCTAGTAGTGTATTTAGGGTTCCATTGGCTGGACATATCCATATCTTTTAAGTTAAGAAGAAATAAATTATTTGATATCCCAAAATCCCATTTAGGCTGTAGCCCTGGCTCAACTTCACAAGTATAAAGAAAGATCAAGAGACTTTTGTCTTCTAAGACCAGGCTTAGAAGTAAGTTCATCTATAGGGATTTCCTATTGAAAAGGGTAAAAAACAACAAGATTTTTTACTGGCTTTCAGAATGACTTAGAAAGTTACATGACCCTGAAATAAATATTTTCTAGAATAGATAGCCTAATATCAAGCTTTATAGTTGTTTTTATTACTTCAATGTCACTCAAAATATGGGATACTATGTCAAATTTATCTAAAAGCTTTTGAATTTATTCTCTTTCAGACTTATTAGAAGCAATAATCCTTGAAATATCTTTATGGATGTCATCCAAATTCTTGACTGGTAAATAGGGAAAATTTTAAGTACCACCCTAAGTTTATATGTATAATAAACGGGCGAATCCCCATGATACATAGGAAAAATGGGAGGCGATTTTATCAATAATATAATATGTATATATTATTTTTTTGGTGAATCTCTCACCAGATTATATTATCTTGTAAAGTCATGGCGAATTTTTCATTGAATTATAAAATCTTGTAAGATCTTGGCAAATCTTTCACTGAATAGTAAAACATAGTGAAGTCTTGGCGAATGTTTTGTTAAAGTATGAAACCATATATGATAATAGGAAAACATATTCATTAAACTGTAATATACTAACATACATGTTTGGAAAAAAGAAACATAATTTTCTCTTCCTACAAACAATGTGTAAGTTTCAGTGGTTGTGTTTGTCAAGGTTCTTACTATACACTCTTTCATATCCTTCTATTAGTTTTGATAATATTCCAAAACAAAGTTCTTGTAGGTGTTGATCTTTACCACCAGTTCTGTCAAGGTAGGAGAGATTAATCTTTTATCTACCACTTTTGTCAAGCTATCAAATTTATTTCTTATTCCATAGACTCCAACCGTGAGATTAAAAAAAAACATATCAAGTTTGTTTACCCCAACACGCCAACAAGTAGCAAGCCCCAACTGTATAATATAAGAAATATTAGGTATCCCAAAGGCGAA
>APFE030305075.1:0-10282 GCA_000404065.3 Pinus taeda | reverse complement strand
CCGTCGTGCATTTCTTTCAAGACATGATCGGCATCATCCTTTTCCAAACACCTCAGCCAAATTCCATCATAATTTTTTTTGTATAGTGTGTCATTGGCCAAGTGATACTGATTAGGTTTCAATATGAGCGCTCTCCTTTGTGATGCATCCATGTGTTCAGGACATGATCCCCGTGTGAGATAAAAGTGTATGTCGTAATACCAGGACTTAGGATCCAAAAGGGCTTCTGAGGTTTCGCGCTCACACATCAGCGTCTCATTAATCCATAGGGGCTCCTCCCTGAATTCTACTTGTGCATTTTGCATGCTCTGCACTTCTGGTTCTTCGGACGCCCCTTCTTTATCCGCCAAGGCTTTTGTTGCTAGCCTACACAATCCCTGCCCTCAAACTATCTTCGTCGGCTTAATCTCGAGGTCGAATTCTTGAAGTGTGGTTATCCAATTCCCTCTCCGTTCACCCATTTCTTTCTGCACGAAGAGGGCTCTTACGGTAGAATGGGGAACAATTACTTTAGTCCTGGCCTTTAATAAATAAGGGCGGAAGTGTTTACGGCTTTAAAAACCACAAAGCCTTGTTTCTCCACGTCTGGGTAGTTCAGTTCTGCTCCTTGAAGATTAGAACTCATATAAGATATAGGGACTCCATTGCTATCATCATTTTTTTGGGTGAGGATTGCAGGATATGAAACATCAGAGGCGAAAGTGTACAATAAGAATTCCTTGTCGAAATTGGGGCTGACCAACGTAGGAGCTTTTGCGATGGCCTCCTTAATTCACTGAAACGATTTCTTAGCTTCATCGCTCCACCTATACACAACGTCTTTCTTCATCATTAGCTGCATGGGACGCACTATTTCTGCGAAACCTGAAACGAATTTCCTAACGAAATTTATTTTCCCAAAGAAAGATTGCATTGCCTTTTTATTTGCAAGGGGTTGTATTCTCGGGATGGTCTCTATTCTTTCAGGATCAATAACAATCCCTTCTTTAGAGAGGATGTGACCCAGTAGTTTCCCTTTTGTAACTGCGAAGACGCTCTTCTTGGGATTCAACGATATTCCGTATCTTCGGCATCTTTCGAAAATTTGTTTCAGGTGATAAATATGATCCCTTTTGTGATATGAATACACAGTAATGTCATCCATGTAAACCACTATTGATCTGTTAATCAACCCTAGGAAAGCTATGTCCATAGCTCTCTAAAATGTGGCACCCGCATTAATAAGTCCAAACGGCATTTTGCGATATGCATAAGTGCCCCATTTAGTGTTGAAGGTTGTCTTAAGCTGATCTTCATTAGATACCAACACTTGATTATATCCTAAAAACCCATCTAATAGGGACAACATTTCAAACCCAAAAACGCACTGAAGAATGTGTTCCATAGAAGGGACAGGATAGTTATCCTTTTGCGATGCTTTTTTCAAGTTTCTAAAATCGATACATAGCCTGATGTCTCCATTTTTCTTTCTTACTGGCACAAGATTGGCTACCTAGCGGGTGTGTCTAACCGGAAAAATGATTTTAGCATCCAGCATTATTTAATTCTTTCTTCACCAACGGTTACAGGCTTGGACGTATCTTGTGAAGCTTTTGCTGGTATGGCCTAACATCCTTCTCCAACGGAATCACATGACGCATAACGCTGGTATCAAAGGCTTTTAAGTCGCCATATGTCCATGCAAAGACATGCTTGTACTCTTTAAATAGCTTAACAAACGCAGCCCTTTCTTTTGGAGAGCATCCTAAGCCCAAATTAACAATTTTTGGATCTTCTTTGGTTCCAAGGTTGACCAATTCATACTTCATGGATGAGCTATGCGTTTTGCAGTTAGTTGGCTTCTTGAATTTATCATGCAGGTCATACAAGTGCTCCATATTGACAACTGACTTGGGACTTATATTGGACTGATCTTTTTCCTCATCTTCCCTGTCATTCATAAGCCTGTCATGCTCTTTTTCATCAATGACTGCATTTTTCAGTGTCTCCTCGCAGTGCAGGAACTCAAGGATTTGCTCGTCATCTTCAAACACCTGCCAATTTGAGATGTTATCAGACACGGATGGTCTGAAAATCAATTCAACATAATATTTATTCTTGTTTAATCTAAGATCAGGCAAAAGATTTGAAGCCATACTAGCCATCAAATCAGCATCTTAGTTATGCCCTCGAGGTATGTATGTGATATTAAAAGAATCAAAATTGTCAATTAAGCTCCATACCTCATGTTGGTATCTTACCAGGTGTGGCAAATTGTAATGTATCCTTTTCCTTACCTGGTCGACAATTATCTGTGAGTCACCAAAAACTTTAAGATTTTTCACCTTCATATCAATGGCTTTCTTCAGGCCCTGCAGCAAACCTTCATATTCTGCCATGTTGTTCGTGCACACAAACTCCAACCGACTGGCCATTAGATGTTGGTCCCCTTGCGGGTCAATGAGAATGCTCCTAGCACCTACACCTTCAAGGCAGTTAGAGCCATCAAAATAGAGTGTCCAAAATATAGAATCTAATCTTACATCAATTGAATGGCTTTCTACGAAATTAATCCTATCATCTACTATAATACAGAATAATTCATCAGTTGGACTACGGGGGAGAGCTTCCAACTGTGTGTTTATTGCAGTTTGTTCAACTGTGTCTGCATGGAATTCTCCAAAACAAGTTTTCCGAGGCACGAACGCCGAAACTATAATTCCTAAGGAGAGTTGGTAAACATTACAGGTTCATTGAGGTCGTTTAGTTCTGTCACTACATACTTCATGTATCTTTCTCGATCAACTCTCAGCGTATCAGCTTTTCCCTTCTGATGCAGCAAGAGATGGGACCAATCAGTTGAGAAATATCCATTCAGTTTTGCTGACCAGTCCCTACTAAGCAGCATTCCATAAGCCTTGGGTATGTCGAATACCACTATGTCAATGACTTGTGTGTACTGTGGTTTGGTAACCATCCGAATCAACACATCTTTCAATTCTCCAATTACTCTCACATTCGTTCTGTCCAAATGCATAATTCGAGTTCCAGTTTACTCAGGTATCGCACAAAGTCTTTTAGCAACAGCGTAAGGCATAACAGTGGACGAGGCACCGAAATCTACCAAGCAATTGTGTACGTTCATGTTGAAGATTTCAAATGTAATAAGGAAAGGTGGAGTCATGGATTTTGATTTCCTTCCTATCATGGCTGCACTGACATCTTGGGGCGTTCGATTTATTTTCGACAGAGTGGCTTCCATGGCTGGTGGCTTTTGGGATGTATTGGAGGTACTAATGGGTCTGGACACCGAAGTTTTGGTTTCACTACTTAGATTGGTGGGAGATTTGCAATTCCGTTCATTCATAGCTTTCAAAAGCAGATCTCTTTGCTGCATTAACTTTAACAAATCGAAGTACGTGATATTAGCTCAAGATTTCTTAAGATCATCCACAATGTTGTAATCAATGTTATAAACAGGGTAGGGCAGAGTAAACATATCGGTTTTGCCGTTCTTAGGTGGGAGTTTACCATTTTGAGTCGCCTTTGTTGCAGTCGGAGATGTATTATCTTTTTGTGGATAGTTCGCAACTGGAGTACTCTTGGAATCACCACTAGGTCTACCCTTCTCAACAGGAACTTTGGGAGCAGATGCCTTCAAAGGGCGAACATCTTTCTTTGTCTGGTCTACAGGCTTCATCATGCCCGCAAGTCGCCCTTTACTTCGTGTGTGGATTTCATTAGTGTGGATTTTTGTCGTACTATCTCCTTCGTCATCATCGTTCTCATTTGTATAGAAATCCCACAGTACATTGATTTGAGATTCTTCGTCCAAGGGCTCTTCTACTTGGTATTCTTCCTCATTTTCTTGTTCACGCTCTAGCTCCACTATAGGTTCTTCTTTGTTAAGGAGCGATCCGATAAGAGCCAGCTTTTCCATATTTAAATTCCCTTTACTGGGTGGAGCAGACAACACAAGTTGACCATGACCACCTCCTGTCTTCTTACGATAGAAAGGTTTGAAGGGTTTTTTGTTGTTATAATCTCCTCCATTCCCACTTGTACTCTCTCCAGAATTCCTTCTCATATCAATGACTACGTTCGTCAATTTCTTAATGATCCGATGCAAACCTTCCACATCCGTGGTGTCCCTTTCTTTGACCTCAACCACTTTGTTATCACTCCCATTATTCTTCTTGGATGACCTAGAGGCTTTCTTTCCTTCGATCGTATGATGACATGTTGTGAGACTGATCATTTCATTCTTGACTTTGATTGCTTCATCGATAGCACCTTGTAAGGTTTATGTGTTGCTTCTCTTGACCCACATCACAGTAGGGGCAGGGAGAGCAGTGATGTAGAATTCCATGAGCACCTCATCAGTAGGTCTAGCGTTAGCCGGGATTTTGTTGAACAAAGAGTTGAATTGGATGTTAAAATCCTTGACCTTTTCTTTGGCTTCCATTTTTAAACGGGATAGTTCTAAAACTAAGGCCGCGGGTGTTTTGTCATTGCCAAACTTGTCTAAGAAGGCTTGCAGAAAGGCACCCCATGAGGTGATCGATCTTATTCTCAAGCTAAAGTACCATGTGGAGGCCGCACCAATCAGAATAAAAGGGAACAAGCGACATACCACATCCTCATCGGCTACCCCCAACATGCGCACGGCTAGGAAGAAAGAGTGAATATGGTTATCAGCAGTGTCTCCCCGCTCAGGGTCGAATTTAGGCAATACTCTTTCTACGTTCTTGGGTAAGGCATGCTGCTGCCCAGGTACCGCTACGGCATCCTGTGCAAGCCAGGGAGGGAGTGCTCCCGGAGGAGGTGGGGGTTGATTCCCACCCAGAGGAGGCGGTAGAAGCGGATTCCCACCTGGAGGGGGCGATAGAGGCGGATTCCCACCTAGAGGGGGAACGTTAGCCATATTATGGATAGGGAGGCTCTAGTTGAAGGTTTCCCCCAGGTGTTCTTCGTTAGTATTTTCCAAATTAGGCCAAGGATTACCTTTAGAAGGGGGGTCCTCAGGGATTTCTTCCCAAGGAGTGTCGATACTTTGCAAAGACTCTAGCACAATATCTTCAAGAGAAGGGACTGCAGATGTCTCTTCGTTTATGTGATAGATCCTTGGCTTTCTTTCAACTGTCGGAAGTAAACATTGAAAGATGGGGAGCTGTGATAGGGAACAAGCGTAAGCACAAGTAAGTACTCTAACTAGTTGTTCCTGAGTGACAGGGTACTCCCACAGTCCCTCTTCCTTGGGTGACCCAAACACGGGACATAGAGGGATCTCTGTTTCTTCAAAATTAGGCTTTTCCAAATGGAAGGATCTTTTCGACGTTTACAATCCATGCATTAATCTTTTCGAATCAAGAGCGACGTTTATAGATGAAATCATAAAAAGCTGTGGACAGCAGTTCAGGCTCTCCTTCTAGCGCCAATCTATTGACGCAGCGAATGTTCGCTATGTCAACAAGGGGAACTAACCTGATTGTAGACCCCAATTAGATCTGTTTTCGTTTGGAATGGCTAGTTCTAACGGGTTTTAGAGGATCCCGTAAACTGTTATATGTGTTGAAAGATTGCTTCTTGGAGGAAGACTTCAATTAAATCAACAAACGAAACAGCTAACCTATATGTATCAAATCCTATCTGCACTAATTCTAACTACTTATGCTAGTCCTAACTATTCTAATCTATCCTGCATGAGCATAACAAAAGGAGGTTAAACATCATATATAGATTCCAAGTCCTAATGAATCAATTACTGGTTCACAGATGAACAAGGTTGTATTAAATCTTAATTGCAATCTAATTACTTATACAAGAATACACATTCCTTTCCATACAAATAAAACTTGCAATTGATGTTTAACAAGGTCTCAAATCAGCAATCGCTCATGAATTAACCATGGTAACAAATCATATTTGAATAACCAAGACTAGTCACGAATTATTTGTTATCAATATGCACAAAACAAATCACATTTATATTTATGCCAGCAACAACACCCTGATTCTAAACACATGAAAGGAGAGGAAAATGAATCTGAAAAAGGCTCTTTCTCGACCAAACAGTCTTCTTTATTCACAGTAAATCAAAAGTTGTTCTGCCCAAAAAATGTCCTCCCCTCATCTCCGGAGGTAATACTTATGCAGAAGGAAATGACCCTTGGTCTTCCCTTAACTTTCCACCTCCCCTTTTCTTTTCAATATACAAATCAGAATATACAGACACAAAAAAGTGGTTGTAACCGCTAACACGTAAAGGGCATAACTTCTGAAGCGCTTCATTTCCTAGGGAAATGAATAGATGTCGATGAAAAGGAGAATGACTGTGTGTCATCTCTTCATGATGAAACCCGAAACAAATTCATTTTCGAAATACACAGGCAACGCATGGAAACCCGACCGAGAATGCCTAAGGCTAGATCTTTAAACAGAACACACCCGCATATCCAGTCATGCGTCTTTTACTCCTCGCCTGCAGAGATAATCAACATTAGCTTTACGATTACGAAACATATGGTAGAAACGCCTAAGAACAACTCTTGCCATCATTAAAACTTTAAAAAATGATAAGGTGTAATGAAATCAAAAGGAGCAAATGTGAAAGAATCAACCCCTGGTTCAGCCAAGGTTGTGCTACGATCGAGTCGCAAACGCACATTGCAATGGGAAATCACATGCAACATCACCCCTATCAGATTTTCCTTTGAAAACCCGGACCAGATCATTTTATCAGATACAAAGGAAAACATGGGAAACATAAGGCTAGACTTCAAATATTATGCACGCGGGCATATAATTATCGTCGAGTCCGCCATATGGTATCACACCTTATGTATAAGCGCTGGACTCTGTCGACTGCGATTTGCAATTGGGGAAGCGAACCCGAAATATATATGTGTCGCAGTTAATAATCCCATCGGATCCGCCATTTAAGACTTTCCTTTGAAAACCGGGACCACAACACTTTATCGAAATACACGGGAAAACCCGCGGCTGGACCATAAGGCCGAACTTCAAATATTATGCACCCGGGAATATAATTATCACCGAGTCCGCTCATCGCCCCTTCGCATATCACATGGGCTTCACTATCACCGACTGCCGATTGTGATTAGCGATAGGCTCCGGACCCGAAAATATATATGATCCGCTTAATAATATCGGCAGGTCCGCCATATCGCGGAACGCCTTGTGTATGGGCCTTGGGTTTCGCCGATTGCAATTTGCGATAGGGGAGCGGACCCGAAAAATATATGTGCCATGATTAATAATCCCGGTGGGTCTGAGGTATCACGGAACGTTGAAGCTTGGGCCAATGCGCGGGTAGAAAGTGCCAATTGCGATATCTAATGCGACCGGAGACTTGATCGCATCGCAATTATTCATGAGAGATAGGCCTTTGCCCTTGATCAATGCAACATGGGATATGGTATGTAATGAGTCGACCAGTGATTACGATAAGTGATAGAAGCATGCAAAATGTGCGAAGACCGAAGCAAGGCAGAAAAGATAAGATTTACACGCATGTGAAGTGTTTCTATTTCTAAAGCTTTACTATAGAAATAAGGATGCAGTAAAAGGTTTATGAGGATTGAATAAGTCTCGATGAAAGATATGAATGAAAGGCTAGACTGGGTTACAAATGAATCCCGCTGCAGAGGTTTATTAGGGGGCCTTAACCATTAAAAATTGAAGATTTGACTCGGCACAGAGTTAAAATCCCTGGGATAAAAACAGATCATTTGAAGAGTTATCATTTGGAGAAATGAAAGAGCAAACTTCTATGGGACCTGTTGACCCTGTCGCCCGCACCTACATACCAGTTAGCGAGAAAAGCCTTCAACCCCACAAGGTGTGGTTGGTGGCAGGGAATTCAGAGAAGGGGCTGTCACACTTATCCCAACTCTCTCCGTTTTAGCTATCTCCTAGGTTAGCTAAGGGGGGTGGTCCCTAATGGAAAGTTAAGCTAAAAGCAAAGATGCGAATTTCTAGGAGAATTTGTTAGAGTTAAAAAAGATTATTTATCTAAGATCTATAAGCAAAACATGATATAAGCAATAGCCATTAACCATACGATAAGCATGAAACACATAAATGACCAGTGCCTTCAAAGCGTTGCTCTTTCAGAAATGAAAAGATTTTTATTTGTATTTCTTTTTATGCTCAGAATGAAAACAAATGCTTTTAAATGAAAGGAGAAAATTTGTGATAACTTTTCAAAATAGAAACTAAGCAAAGGGCTCAGGAAACCCCCTCTTAAATAAATCTTTTGGTGTCTAATGAGCTTGCTGGCTTGAACAACTTGTGGGACCTTCGATATCGTTGGAGGTGACTATTCCCGCCGAAGAAGTCCTCACACTCCAATAGAGCTGGCAACCTATCCCTTGAAAACACAGAAAACACTTGCAAACGAATTGTTAGTGCAAAGAGACTTGGCATATAGAGACCAAGTTGAGCTTGTCATTCAACCGAGAATGGACAAGCTACAACAAGTGTACAAAATCTACCAAGCCCATAGGAGATTTGAGATAGCTGCAAATCTCTCCTCCCTAGACAATAGTGCCTTCAGGCAAATGCACAAAGAAACACAACTAGATAGCAAATGAATATCAAACGACACAGGTATACCTCATGTACCAAAGCATGCACCACAAGAGAAACTAGTAACCCCAAAGGCTTTTATTTATTTATGTGAAAGCTGAGTACAAAATCCGGCAGAGTCTCCGCCAGCCCAATAGCTCGTTCTATGATGATACAATAAGAGCCCAAGGCTCATATAAATAGCAAAATGGGAGATGATCCCAAGGAAAATTCCAATGACAAGTGGCACAATGGTGAAGATTCCAATGAAAAAATGAAATGACAATTGGGGTATATGACTGTCCATGTAACTGCTGTTTATTGCCTCTAAACTGCTCTTTGACTGCTGTAGGTGTTGCATGTATTAATTGCTGTGTATTGGCTGAGTGTGAACATGTGTTAACTGCTGTTGATATGCACATGGGCTGCCACGTTAAACTGCTGACTTGCCTTTGAACTGTTGTGCATAACAGCTGTTCAAATCTGCATTGAACTGTGTTGACTACAGGTATATGCTGGGACTGCTAACGTAAATGTTGTGGGTGCTGAGTGTAAACTTGTTGACCGTAACATGCTGATTGCCCACGTTATACCTGTTGACTGCCCACCGTAAACACTGCTGAAGACTATGCGTTAACTGGCTGTAGCTTAGCTGACCATGTAACTGGTGATTAACTGTGCGTTAACTTGTTGTAGCCTTCCACGTAATCATGCTGAGTGTGACTTTTGCTGCGTATGGACTTGGCCAGCGTGTATTGCTGCCCACGTAGCACTGCTTGCCAACGTGTATCTGTTGGGACCTACGTGAGACTGCCCACAATTCTGCGTTGAATGCTTTGCTGACCTGCGTTGAATTTTATTGGCCAGCGTGTAATTTTGGTGGGCTGCGCTGCGTTAAATCACATGGATGGCTGAGGTGGGGTGGGGTCCATTCCCCACTCATTAATTTTAAACATTCAACCTTATAATAATTTTTCAACCTTATAATAAATCAAAGATATAACTTTCAAAAATTCATTGCCTCATGACTTCAACGTTGGCCCCTTTGACTTTGACTTTTGACTTGCTTTGACTTTGACTTTCTGTTGAAACTTTGACTTGAGGAGGGCCCCACATTGCTTGCCACATCACCCTTGATCCTCTGCTTGACTTCCATGTCAAAATTTGACTTATTTTGACTTTGGAAAAATTTATAAATTTTTCCAATTATTCATTTTTTTGAATTTTTTCTTCATTTTTGCCACTGTCACTTGAAAAATCGCCTTTTGAGAGACTCTGAGTCATTTTTTGACCCCCAAAGTAGGCTCTAGAAGAATGTTGGGCCTCTGAGGATGAATTTCGACTGGTCATACGCCCCAGACATCTCCTAAGGCCACTTATTTATGCCTTTACATAAAAAATAATTAAAAAATCTCGTTTTGCAGGAAATTTTTAACTATTAAAAAATCCTACTTAGACCTAGCCAAATTCCACGAAACTTTTTGTGTGATCTAGTATGGTAATATACATCGACCCTAGACACTAAGATGTGTCAGGGGCTCAATCTTCAAAAGTCACCTCGGCTTTGGGGTAAAAATTAGTGAAAAAATCCATATAATTATCCGCCTCTGAAAAAGAAGGGATAATTAAGCGGATAAAAAAAACACTCCAAGGTGTACTCGTTTGCTGATCGAGTCCCACATCCTAGGCCTGTTACAAATTCAAGAAAATCATC
>APFE030305061.1:0-13523 GCA_000404065.3 Pinus taeda | reverse complement strand
CCTCCTTTCTATATATAGGAGTCATAATATAATCAGAGTCGACATAACAATAATAACGTAAGGGCACAATAATAACAATAGTGGGCTTCTATGGGGCATAATAGTAACAATATGGGGACTACATGGGTACAACAATATAATAAGGGGGCTATACTAATAACAATAAGAGGTTACACTAGTAGTATAGGGCCCTAACAGAGAAATTCCCAATCAATTTCATCTTCAGGAAATCGATATACAAGATTACAAAGGTGTGTGTGAAACTGTTCAACAGATTCATTGGGTGCCTTTTGCAATTCCATAATTTCTTTGTCGAGTGCTTTACGCTTAAAGTGATTGAAAGCATGGTCTAACTCTGTGACTAGATGAGAAAGAGAATGAATATATTTTTCAGGCAACGTGGCACACCAGTGCATTGGGTGCCCTTGAAGCATGTAGATGAACAACGCGCAGGTCATGTAATCTTCAAATATTCCATGTCTTTCGCGTGAGACTACAACGTTGACCGCGTGGCTAACCAAGGCTACATAGCCTCCACCATCGTATGTTTTATGTGACAAGTTATCCAAGAGCTTTTCTAAGATAATGAAGTCGTTTCCATAAGAGATACACTTCAGAAGAGAAACTTTGTAGTTAGTCATGATAGATATGCAGAGATTCTAAACAAATGTGAGGGCCCAACTTGTCATCTGGCCCTCCTTCTAGCCCCAAAATATTGATGATATTGGACCCACCAACATGTTAGGGGATCTCCCCGGTAAGAAGTCCCAAATAGACCTCAGACTGTTTGGTGTAGGAGTCCCAACACTGGGTCGTACGGTATCGCCTTGACCATGGTCGCGCGTAAAGGAAAGTAAGATATCCTTGTTGGTAGAAAGGGTCTGACATATCCAACAAGTCAAGGAAGGTGCATAAATCATTCTAACACATGGAGGGTGATGTGAGTGTGCCCTTTGGAAACCTATGAAAGCACGTGGCTAAGAAGGGAACACACGAGCTAAGATGCATCACAAACTAGAAACCAAGTAAGATGACAATCCAAAGTTATGGTAAAACCAACTGTAGAAAAACCTGTAGATTCACAAGCTCATGTAATCTACTAAAACAAGAGACAAAAATCTACATCTACTCTTTACAACAGAAGCCCATAAACATCGAGCAAACAATAATCAATAGAGGAAGAGAATCAAAGGCACATAACACAATAAATATTTGGGGAAATCCACAACTCAAAACCCCACTATTTGTTTTGTATTAATCCGGAAAGTCAAGATGGAATTACAATGCTTGTTCTCTCTAGAGCAATCCCAGCACTCAGCAAATTCAATCTCCAACTCATAAGCAAGATCAAGGCCAAGTCTTAGCCAATTCACAAGCTCTCCAAGTTTCTATGACAATGTGTAATTCCTATGAAGGATAGCTTGTATTTAAAGGGAAATAAAACCTCTAAAAATAGCGCAATCCCTCAAGGATCAGTTCTTAAATGCATGCACTATTAGTGCAACCCAAAAAATCTAAAACAAATAGTACATTGTCCATGCACTCTAGTCTCAACTAGGTCTTTCTCAGAATCAACATACATGAGTTTCTGATGGTGCAATCTTCAGTTAACTAGAGTAGCACTAATTGGGTCACTAGTGTCCCAACTGACTATTTACTCACTATTAGTTCCTGAAACTGATTGGAAATTTAACTGGACTTAACTCAATAGATTGAGTTAACTAATTACAACTTGTTCATAACTCATCCTTAACTCCTATAAGTTATGGAGAACATATTCATGTCTTCTAAAAGACTTCCAATTCGAATTTCCTAATTAATTAAGTTAATTAAACTTAATTAATTATTTTCAAATTTCTATGAGAAAAGAATTATATTTTAATTCACAGTCTAATTCAAGGACAAATTAAACTGGAATTTCTTGTTGCCATTTCTCAACACTCCCTCTCAACAAGAAAGGGATTATCCACTGTCCAGATCCTGTCTCTATGAAACTCAAATTTACATCTTGGCAATGCCTTTTTCAAGATGTCAACATCTTGCTCCTTTGTGGTAATGTAATCTAACAACATGATCTGCCACAGTACACAATCTCTAAGATGATGATATTGGATATCTATATGCTTGGACTGATCATGAAAAACTATATTTTCAAAGAGTTTGATCCAACTCTATTTATCACAATAAATCATTGTCGGATCCATCTGCTGACCAAACAAACCAACCAAGATCTTCCTCATCCAGATAGCCTCACATGTTGCTTGACTTGTAGCCATGTACTTTGCCTCTGCCGAGATGATTTCAATCGATCTTTGTTTCCTCCTGTACCAAGGAACTGTAGCTGACCCAATACTAAAGATACCTCTTGATGTGCTCTTCCTATCAAACGGACTCCCCACCCAATCTGCATCAGTGAAGCCTTGAAGCTTCACTCCCTGTATCTGTCTATACCACAACCCAAACTGAGTAGTGACCCTGAGCTATCTCAATACATGATTTTTCACCTTCCAATACATCTTGGTAGGCCTAACCATCGCTTGACTAAGTTGGTTAACTATATAACACATATCTGGTCGTGTGTTCACCAAACATGAGTGAACCCACAATCTGCCTATAAACAATAGCTTCCACCACTTCTCCTAAAGTAGCATCCTCCTTTCTCCATTTACCAGCTAGAGGAGTCTCCATGGGTTGACTTCTCTCCATGCGAAATCTCCTCAGTATCTCATTGGCATAATTGCCTTGAGAAACAAACAACTTCCCATCTCTCTGCCATACCTCCATGCCAAGAAAGTAATGCATGAGCCCCATGTCCTTCATCTCAAACTCTCTTGCAAGGGCCTCCTTGCAATATTTGATGAGCTTCTCATCACCTATCAGTATGAGATCATCTACATAAAGTACAATGATCCACAGCTTACCTTCCACCACTATGTGATATAGGTTTACATTCGCTTCACTCTTTGTGAAGCCCAACCCAGTGAAATAGCTAACTATCTTGGTGTACCAAGCACGAGGTGCTTGCTTCAGCCCATACAATGATCTGTTGAGTCAGCACACATGTGACTCATGGTCCAAGGTTTCAAAACCTCCGGGCTACTCTATGTTCACCTCTTCCTCAATCATTCCATTGAGGAAGGCAGTCTTCACATCCATCTAATGGATACTCCAACCCATCTGTGCAGATAGTGCCAAAATATATATGATAGATGAGTACCTTGCAACAGGAGAAAATGTCTCATCATAGTCAATCCCCTCTACCTGTGACACGCCACAGGCCACAAATCTGGCCTTATGCTTCTCAACACTACCATTTGTAGCTTTCTTTACCTTGTAAAGCCAACAGGAGCTCACAACTGACTTGTCCTCCAATCTGGGGACCTCATCCCAAACATTGTTTCGAACTATGGAGTCATACTCCTCCACCATTGCATCAACCCAAGTTAGTTGTTGCACTGCTTCCTGAAAGGAAGATGGATTTAGCACAACACATGCACCCATACGTGCCATGTATCCAATGTACCTCTCTGGTGACCCCCTCTATCTATGGTGAGAAGAGGGTGCTCCCACATTCTCCCGTGCATCATCCAACAAACTGTTAGCCTCTCTAGTGTGATTTCTTCCCTCTCTGGAAGACTCTGCCTGAGTGGATGTCTCCACTCCGGGAACCTTTCCATGTGGCTGCTCCACATCAATCTGAGGCCCCTCAAACTTAGGAACTAAAAGTTCCTCCTCCACATGTAGCTCAAGATCCCTCTCAAGGGATACTCACATGGCCTTTTCCTCATCAAACTTGACATCCCTGCAAACCACTGTCATTCGACTAGTTTGCATGTACACCTGATAGTTATGGGGAGTATAAGTCTAAGCCACAAATATCACCAACTCTGCTATTAGCTCAAGCTTCTTCTATGCATCTTTGGTCACATGGCAATAAACCGATGCCCCAAAAATCCTGAAGTGACCAACATCTAGCCTCTTACTAAAATAAGCTTCCTCTGGTGTTTTACTCTCAAGTATCTAATGTGGACTACGCTTCTAAACATAAACCGTTGTGTTGCATGCCTCAGCCGAAAAGTGTAGTGGTAGGCCTTGATCATGCAACATCGCCCTTGCTGCACCTACTATGCTCTTGTTCTTCCTCTCAGCAACCCCATTCTGTTGAGGGTTATGAGGTGTCGTCAACTCTCTTTTAATCCCTTCCGCTGCACAGAAGTTCTTAAACTCATTGGAGACATATTCTCCACCATTATCACTCCATAGAGATTTATGAAAAATATACAACATTTACTAGAATAATCATCTACAAATATAACATAATACCCGTGTTTGGTGGTGGATATTGTAGAGAATGGTCCACACACATCTGAATGGACTCTCTCCATAATAGACTTTGCTTGACTGTCTCTATCTCCAAAGGAATACTTGGTGTATTTTCCCAAAGTACAACCCTTTCATGTATCAACTTGCTCAAGTGTACCTTTGGGAATACCGGTAGAGATTTGCTGCAATATCTCTAAAGCTCCATGATGCAAGTGGCCTAATCTCTTATGCCACAACTCACCGACATCTCGACTCAACATCTTTTCAGCATTTGAACTCAAAGAAATACAATCCTCTACCTCTATCTTATAGAGATTCTAAACTCGAACCCCTATCGTCTTTACTTGACCTGTGGCTATGTGTCAAAGGAATGCCTTTCCTTTCGAAAAGATCACATCATAGCTTCTATCCTCAAGCATGGAAACGGATACCAAGTTCTTCGTCAGTTCAGGTACATGCATAACATTCTTCAAGGTGAGTGGAGTTGCATGTTCCCTATTAAAAGTAATAGTGCCCACACCAATAACACTATACTTACCATCATCACCCATCTTGATATGCATCTTGAGATATTTCTCCTCTACTTCACTGAATAACTCTTTGTTGCCAATCATGTGGAAAGAAGCTCCACTGTCTAAGTACCAGACACTTCCCATCGTTGAAGACACCATGCATGCAATGAGAGAAAATTCCAATTCGAATTGGGAGGCCAAAGCCTCACCCACTTCTCCTCCTGAGGACTTCTCCTTGGACTTCTTCAATGGAAAATTTGTAGCAAAGTGACCCATCTTATGACAATGAAAGCATTTAACTTTCGTCATGTCCTTCTTCTTACCTCCATGACAAGAATCTGGTTGGGAACGGGAAATTTTACCTTTCCCCTTCCTTGCCTTAATCACTAAGGCACAATTCTCTTCATCATCAATCTTTAATGAAGAGCCATCCCTGGTCTTCCTCCTAATCTCATCCTGCATCAAATCCGACCATAGTCGTTCCCAATCTGACAGCTTCTCTAGACCATTGATAGAGTCTTGATAACTATGCCAACTCTTTGGGAGTCCAAGAAGAGAAAGGCCCACCATATCCTCCTTGGAAATTGTGATTCCAACACTTCCAAGTTCATCTCGACATTAAGTGAACTTGGTAAAGTACTTTGGAATTTTCTTGCCTTTCTCCATCTTCATTTTACAAAGTTTATCCTTTAGTGCCAACTTCCTTTGATCACTGCTATTCTGATACAAGTTCATCAATGTTTTCCACATAGCATGTGGAGTTTCCTTGCCTTGGAGACTCGAGACAATGTGGTCTCGAAATCCCTCAAGGATTATCTACCTTGCCTTTTCCACATACTTATTCCATTCAGCCAAGTTCTGTGCATCCGTAGCTGCTGGCTTGGGGACTTCTTGATCAATGAATTCCTTCAAGCCTTTAACTTCTAGCACAACCTCCATCCTGTCCCTCTAGGCTATAAAATTTGAGTTGCCTTCCAATGCATACTCAAGCCTCAACCCATGGAACGCCATCTATCGATCCTAAAGTATGTATGCAAATTTGACTTTCACCTGTAATCCAGAAACTCAAAACTTCGAAATCTCCCCTAGAGAGCTGATTTTAAATCAGCGATGTCTCCCTCATCCGAACTTTGGTTCAGCCAATTTTGTTTTTGAATTTGGGTATATTTTCCCAAGGAATCCAAATCTACAATTTTTTTTCTTAAAATGTTTCATATATCTTCTCAGAAAACTCTCGGCCCAAAAAAAATCTTGCTTTGATACCATGTAGAAAAACCTATAGATTCGCAAGCTCATGTAATCTACTAAAATAAGAGACAAGAATATATTTCTACTCTTTACAACAGAAGCCCATAAACATCAAACAAACAATAATCAATAGAGGAAGAGAATCAAAGGCACATAACACAATAAATATTCAGGGAAAGCTACTACTCAAAACCCCACTATTTGTTTTGTATTAATCCGGAAAATCAAGATGAAATTACAATTCTTGTGCTCTCTAGAACAATCCTAACACTCAGCAATTTCAATCTCCAACTCATAAGCAACCTCAAGGCCAAATCTTAGCCAATTCAAAATCTCTCCAAGTCTCTATTACAATGTGTAATTCCTATGAAGGATAGCTTGTATTTAAAGGGAAATAAAACCTCTAAAAATAATGCAATCCCTCAAGGATCAGTTCCTGAATGCATGCACTATCAGTGCAGCTCTGAAAAATCTAAAACAAATAGTACATTGTCACTGTTATCACTCCAGGAAACTCTCCTAGGTTGCAACTTGGAGATGCCTGGTAACATATAATCTTCAATATTGTTCTTTGAACTATTGGAATGAATGATGGTTTGGATCAAGCTAGATAACCATTTCTTCTCTGTTTTTACTCAAGACATGCATGAACACTCTCAACTTTACAAGGCTTTAGACCACTAATGCTCAATAGTTTTTAGATTTAATGAATAAATGGAGAATACTGACTGTACCAGGAGATGCATATAGAAACACATATGAATGGCTAGCTACAGGAAGTAAAAGAAGCTTGCAAATCTAATTTATCAACGTAGAGATAACATGACAGTTATCTGGCAGTAGACGCAGAAGAAACATGAACAACATGTTCAAGTGCAAGCTTAGAACAGAAGAGAAAATGGACATTGAACATATAACAACAAAAGAAGCTTCTATTGCTAGAATGAAGATGAGAAGCTTGAGTAGCAAAGTATCAAGAGTCTCCAGAATTTGAACCTTTGTTACATTTTGCTTTCAACCATTTATAGGCCTTTTACCATGCTCCTGAGCTCTCAAAGGCTCGAAGTCTTAATCTATCCTCTCTGTCCCTTTAACTATTTGATGCCCTGATTATGAAAGCATGGGCTTGGATGTTTCTTCTTCTAACAACAGAGTAACTGCATTATGTTAGTTTGATGCACCATCTGGGAGCTCTCTCGTGCCAGAGATGCCCCACAATCACTTCTGTTGTTTTGGATGAGCTACGTTGTCTGCTCCATGATATTTCCGTTTCAGGTTGCATTGTGCTGTGATGCTCCATGATCGCTTTCCGGCCTCTGTCTCCCGATAACTGTTTCTTGGCCTCTGCTCTGTGTTGGAATGGCCATTCGGGCTTCTGTTTTCCTTTTAAATGTTTATAATGATTGTTTTCCTATTTTTACACAGAAAATGCTGCACATTGTAAAATCCCACCCATCTTTGTTCTTCCGGACTTCAAAAGTCCTTAAATATGGCCTATTCCTCTATCGGGTCCACCCTTTTGGGTCACTATCGCAAATCACAAGTGGCCTGGTCCCTTGCTTCCCTTTGTATTTTTGGAATATGTTGAAAAACATTGAAAATACATGAAAAGTTGGCTTTAGTGGACCTGAAAAATTATATATTTTCATTCCCGAACCCTTTCGGGTCCGGGTCTTATCACATCGGCGCTGCCCCAAGGTTCCCTTTGTATTTCATTAAATAACGAAAAAGTGCAAAAATGCATTAAAAACGGCCTTTTTGCGGACTTCAAATTTTATCAAATATCATATATAATACCGTCGGGTCCGATTCATCGAGTCACACATATACCTGTGCATAGGCCTCGCCCCTTAATGTTTCTCTGACTGCGATATTGCAATGCGACGTGGGCCGTCAATCTGCGCGCTTGATCAAAAGTCCATGTTGAATCACAGATCGATTTTTCCATTTCCATATAGTCTGCGCCGATTGCCACTATTTTCCTGTGCCGATTGTGAGCCACCGATCAAATCTAGACCGTTGATCAGCCAGATCGGACATCTGTTGTGCATTTCTCAGTTTAAGCCTCTGATACTTGGTTTTTCACTGTTTTCTCTGGCTTTTTGCCTCCTGATAATGCTTTTTCACCCTTCCAAGGGCTCTTGGCATACGATGGTTTTGATCTTTGAATGATCCTTAAGAAGATTTTGAAGATTTCAAGAGCATATTTGGATCCATTTTTGGGCCAATTTCCAACAAGGCTAACACTGGCTCATTCTGGGGATGAAAGCCTCCCTATGAGGTTTCAAGAACTGCAGAACAATGCCTTTCCTGTAAAACCAAAATCAAATCTTCCTCCTAGTGTTCCATTGGGCATGGAGTCTATTTTGCAATAAAATAAAAACTGAAAAACATATTTACAATACCAAGGCTTTAGAGCCTTAAGTGAAATAAAGTGTCAAGAACTGCCCATTGACTAGGCTACCAAAAACATCTCCTCCTTCCAGATTGTGCAGAATAAAGGTATTGTTCTACTGAATTTGAGTGATGACAAATGGACCTGTCCATAAGGAGCCAAACTTACCATGATTACCTTTCTTTTCCTTAAATGCATCCCATTTGAGAGCCCAGTCACCAACTTGGAAATTGTCCACTTTTGCCTTTCTGTCAAAGGTTTCTTTGATTTTCTTCTAATGAGCTTTTGAATTCTCAACCAGCTGCTCTCTGATCTGATGTAGTTCAACCAAGTTATTCATTCTCCTTACCATGTAATTCTCTTCATCTTGTTCTTCTTGCAAGAATTTGGCCACAGGGAGAATCAGCCGGATAGGGAAAACATCGTCAACGCCATAAACCAGCTTAAATGGAGAATTTCCTATGGACTTTTTGATGGTAACTCTGTCAGCCCATAGTGCAAACTTCAACTTGGAATCCCGGCTCTTTTTGTTGACCTCTAACAGTTTTTTGATTACCCTTACCAGACTCTTGTTAGATGATTCTTGCAGAAACCTTTGATAAAAAGGTAAAATGGGACAATTTATAGTTTGGTGACTTTCAACAAATTCATCAAAGACTTGTAAAAGCCTATTAATTTCCTCATCCTCTTCAAAAACTTTCCAGTTTTTGACATTGTCAGGCAGAGATGGTCTATATTTCACCTCATCTATGTATGCCTTCAGCCTTGGATGTTTTGCTTGGAAGGTTTCTTTCACCTGCTAAATGATAAGGTCTGCTTCATACTCTTCTTTGTTATTTGTGACTTGAAAAGTTAATATGAAAGATAAATAAATGCATTCTTGCGTGCGGGACATAAGGACTACACCTGCCCCTGCAGCTTCTTTAGAGAAATCTCCATCAAAGAACATGTCCCAAATTTGTGGGCCTTCTTCCTCTGTGATTTGGAAAACTGGTTTTTTAAGCTCTGTGGAGGCCAACTGAGATTCTTCAATCTGCAGAAAACAAGCTCCAAAATTAGTGTCGATAACATAGATGGGATGATTAGTGGGATTCCTTTCACCGATGATGATATAAGCCAATTGAGCCTCTCTATACAATCTCCTATTTTCACCTCCAAAAACTAGGACAGTAGCATAGGACATATCATTTTGTAATGATCCATCTAATCTCTTGATCCAACCTCTAGAAAGCAACATGCCAAAATTGGGGGGTACATTTGCTACCACAATATCCATCATCATGCTTTTCATGGGTAGCTGAGACAAAGTGATGGCTAGGTCCTTGATTAATCCCAGACATTTCACTTTTCTAGAGTCAAAAGAAAATAGATCATGATAAGGCTTGGTAATGTCAAGATCCAACTCATCCATGACAACCTTGAGCATTAGATTATGGTTGGCTCCAGTGTCCAGAAGGCAGTGGTGAAGGATTTTATCATGAATAGTCAGAGAGACGTAGAATGATGGGGAGTTGTCTTCACAATTTTCAATCATTGGGCTAAGGATAACAGCTGGTTTGTCATCTTGCAGATTTACATAGTCAGTGGAGGATTGGATGGCTTTAGGCTCAAGGGCCTCGAGGATGGATATTTTGAAGGACTCATTCTTCACTAGTTCAATCAGAGGCATAGGTATTCTTAGCTTCTAAATTTCTGATTGAAAATTGAAAGGACAAGGAGACTTGTTAGGGCCTCTTACCTTGTGGGCTGGAGCTTTAAGGATGACATGATCAATTGCTGGTCGCTTCTGCTTATTAGCTTGTTGTATTGCAGGGACAACAACTCTTTGAACAGGAGTTTCCTTAGCATTATTCATCTTTGACCTCAAATCATATCTGTGTTGATCATCAGCTTGCAGAATAGCTGCACCATCCCACTCTTGGCTAATTTGATCATTGAATAATGACTTTTCATAGGTAGCTAAGGTAAAAAAGGGGGCACTACCTTTGTCTTCCAGACAATGGATCTCCTCATCTTCTTCAAACTGCTCTTATTCCATGACTACATTCTAGAAAGGGGTCTTCATTGGCATCTTTGCTTCTTTGCAAAATCTGTAACTACTCATTGGTTCTTCTATATGGATTTGGATCTCTAGGAGCAAAGGTGTTAGGAACTCTTCCTTTCCTAGGGTGCTGCTCAACATTTAATTTGGAGATCTCAGAGGCTAATGACTCTATCATCTTTGTCATTTTATCTATCTTGGGATCTGAGGATGATGAAGACTCGCCCCTTTGTCTCCTTCTATCAACATTACCTTTGAGCTTTTCTGCAGCCATGATGTTTGATTCTAATTCCAAGGCTACATCCTGCATATCAATGAAAGTAGCACATTGCCTCTCCCTCAACAGTGGGCAAAAGTCAGAATCAAAAGCACTGGCATAGGTGAGTTTAGCAGAGGTAGTGGTGGGTTTTACTTCAGCTGGTATCTTGTTGTACATGCAGTTAAACCTCTTATTAAAATCATATAGTAACTCACTATTTTCCCTCTTTAAGTTCCCAAACTCAGTGTGGTAGTAGAGGAGATCCTTCTTATCCCCCCAATGCTTTAGGAATGCATCATCTAAAGCCTCAATATCTGCTATAGATTTTAGGGTCAGTTCTCTGAACCATTTTCTAGCCTCTCCATCTAGGCTTTGGACAAAGACTCTCATCCAGTCATCATCTTCACTAATGTCCAGGTTATCAGCATAGCTATAGAATGATTCAAGATGTTCTTCAGTTGTAACACCTTCAGTCCCAGTGAACTTAGGCCTATATTTATGATATTCTCCAGTAGGCATGGCATTCAAAGGAGTGGACAGTACTAGAGGTCCATACCTAGTAGCTATGATTCTTTCCATTTTGGTAGGTGCTTGTGGTCCTGCCATAGCTGTGGTGGGTATAAGGGTACTGGTAGTTTGAATGATAGAGGGATGACGAGTGACTGATAAGACTAAAGGGGTATGATGGATAGGAGGTGAGGTTTCCTTTGGGCATATAGCAAAAGGTGAACCTAAAGAATAAGGAGCTTTATGAATCTCTAAGAGGTTTTTCTTCTGTTAGGGTCCCACCCTAACCCCCTTATCTATGTAATGGGACCACGTCATAGTCAAGAGTCAATAAAAGGCCCATATTATAATTGTAAGTGGTTAATCTGCAATTAATAAAGGAACCACAGTTAGTTGCAAATGGGCCGACGGTATTAGTAATAAGCGGTATTGACCCGTGGTATTACTTGTAGGAGTCATATATAAAGGATAGTAACTCCCTAAGAGGAGCATCGTGTCTTATTTTTGTAATCAAGCTCTGCTCTATTGGAGGTTTCCCCCTCGAAGAGGCAAGTGAACATTAATCTCTGAATAATAAAGTCTTCGCTATTCTGTGTTCTGGATATCTTTTCTTCGCATATTTTGTGTTATCGGTCTTTTTTCTTCGCATATTCTGTATTTGGGTATCATTTGCAGGTCAAGAAGCATAACAAGTCGTATCAGAGCTCTTTCCAGGGCCGGTGGGATATCCAATTAGTAGCAATTTTTTTTTGGCTCAAGACATGTTCCGGCGTCTTTAAACCATGGGATATGTCGTTGAGCGCATAAATCTGCGGATTTGGGGAGGCATGCACGCAGGAAATACAAGAGGTGGTCACGTTTGTTGGACTCCCTTGTAACCCCTGTGGTACCCTTTGAGTATTAGCGCATTTCCGGGGATGCTTTTTGGTGATATAGCCATTAAAATCAGGACGACGAGCTGAGCATCGTGGTACCATTCAATTAATTGGGCAAAAAAAATTTTGGCGGTCCCAAATTTTTTTCATCACAACGGTGTATGGTAGCAACTAGAGCTCAAGTGATGGCCAATGAAAGGATGGACAAACTGGAGGAAGCGGTGAACAAAATCCACACTCAACTGGACAAAATAGATCTGAGTAACATGACCCAACTACTTCAAGGAATGAGTCTCCAGCTACAGAAATTGCAAGGAGAAGGCAAGGAGGATTTGAGGTCAAACGGCAAGGAGAAAGCCCACGAGGAGGGATATAATGGCTATGAAGGAATTTACGGTGAATCTAGCCACTCTCCCCACGTCTGGCACACCCACCCACCACCCAATCAGCGACTTCCTAAGTTGGATATGCATAAATTTGATGGTTCTCACCCAGCAGCATGGCTATCCCAAATGGACCAGTATTTCAAATTGAATCAGATCCTAGATGATGCGACTAAGCTTGTGTTGGGGAGCATGTACTTTGACAATCAACGGTGGCAATGGTGGGAATGGCATCAGCGCTCCAATGGCTATTTTAGGACTTGGGCCCAATTTACCAAAGCTCTTAAAGATCGCTTTGAACAAGAAGACTCTTATTTGGGTCTTCTCACTAAGCTCAGATAGACTGGTACAGTAGAGGAATATATTAATGCTTTTGAAAGGTTAGCTTTCCGCACTAAGGGTCTCTCAGATGAGTTCTACACGGAATGTTTTATCAGCGGTCTTAAAGAAGCCATCAGAGCTCAAGCGCTACTTCACCACCCTCCCACGTGGATGGAGGCTTGCAAGGTAGCTCGTAAGGTGGAACGTGCATTAGCAGCCCAATACAGTCGGCCAAATTTCCCCGCTAAAGGTCGCCTCCCACAGGCACAGCACACGACTCAAACACTTAAGGTCCAAAAGGTGTCCCCTGCGGAAATGGCCGAAAGAAGGAAGCAAGGACTATGTTACTACTGTGATGAAAAATACTCCCCAGGTCATAAATGTAAGGAGCCAAAATTCTTTCAAATAGATGCCACTGACTACAACTCAACAGAGGAAGATCCTCCACTTGAGGAACATGAGCCGCTAGAGGACGATAACCAACAGGACAATGTCTCTGACGAACCAGTTATTTCGTTGCATGCCTTGGCAGGGATTTCTTCCCCTCAAACGCTCAAAATTAGAGGGTTTATTAAACATCACCCAGTAGTAGTCTTGATTGATAGTGGAAGTACACATAATTTCATCCATCAAAAAGTCGCCGAAGCAGTGCATTGCTT
>APFE030305060.1:0-11011 GCA_000404065.3 Pinus taeda | reverse complement strand
ATGCAATTTTATTGTAGTTTTATCTCTCAAATATCCCCAAGCTTCAAAAGGAAATATAACTTTTCTAATTCATTAACATGTTTATGTTTCTAGAGTGAAGACTTTGACAATTAGTCATGTTGTTGAAAGTCTTTTTGACTAAATTGTGTGCACTAAATTGAGGCATCCAACGTTTCAAGTGGACACTCCACCCATTGATAGGCACAAAGAAAGTTTTGACGTCCTTGATGATGGGTGGATTGTCCACTCGAAACTGTTTCAAATTAATACACACAATTTACTCCAAAAAATTCTCAACAAAATGTTTATGTTTTCAAATTTGATAACATGACTAGTTTTGTTGGGCTTGTTCAAATTTTCTATAAGAATGAAAATATTACAAATAGTTTCATCATAAAAAAAACAAACAACATGTTACTTAATAAAATTTTATTGATGTTGTCTAATTGTCCTGTGTTTTGTCTTTTTTCGACCGAAAATTTGATGGTACAATTCTTGGTGAGTTTGTAAATTTTCATGGTTTAACTCGTGTTTGAACACATAAATGGATTCAATACCTTGAAACTCTTGGGGCACTCGGATTTTGTAGAACACAAAACTTAATCCTATAATCCCAATAAACCCTGATTAGATTTTGGACAAAATAGACCAAAAAATATGCCTAGAAACATGCGAAAAAATAGAATAGTTAGACTACACAAAATGAATATTCTAAAATCTACTAACTTATTTCCAAATTGTTTATTTTTAATTTGTTTATTCCTTTTCATAATTTCATATTTTATTAAATACTTCAATTTAAAAAAATATTTTACTCAATTTCTAAGTTAAAATATTAAAAAAAAAATACTTTCGAACGTTAAAGCATGTTTACTATTAAGTATTTTAGTTGAAAATATCATTAAATCATTACTAAAATATAATAAAATCTATTATGTATTTATTAATTAATTGCCTACTATTTTTTATAATATTTTGAATTTTTAGGGTGTGGTGGGAGGGGTAGGGATTCTTCTAAATCCCGAAGGAATAATTGTGGAAATTTTTTTATGGGGACTTGGTAGGAAAACAAATAATCAAATAGAAATGTATGGACTTTAATTGAGGCTATCAATAGCCCAAAAGAGTGGTATCAAGTACATAACTATTTGGGAGACTCCTTACTAATTATCATTCGACTTCTAAGAGCCAATACACATCCAAAAGATAATATGCTAAGCTTATTGTTCAATCATATTAGAGATATCCTTTTCTCCTTTTCTAGTGCCCCCTCTTTCCATATTCTTCAAATTCTCAATAGTGAACTTGATATTCTCACCAATAAGGCTTGCCTCTTAGAAAAGGTGCGATAAAAAATTAATGGTATTGTTGGTCAAGTTGTCATCACCTAGATGAAGCTCATGATCAATCTTCGAACCCCAATCTCAACATGTGCCTTTATCCATTTATAGATCCACTGTCAAAATCATTTTCTCATTTGAACAACCCTAATTCATCTCCTTTCCCCTAATTTCTATCTCCATGTATGATCATTATGCATATTGATGATATGATCTCGCTTGCAATGATAATTTGGCTAATCTCGTACTAGCCCAATGTGGCACCTCATGAGGATCAATTGCATGAAAATATGTTGCATTTATTGGCACCAACGCCACCCCTTTATATCCTTAAACTAAATCCTTTGGTGTCTCTCTCCATCATCTTTATCAGTGTGCCTCATTCATGTGGACTGAGGAATATTAGATGGGAATGTAACACATAGTTCATGACATATGAGGAAGATGTCTTCTCAATTAGTTGGGCGATGATTACTTCACCTTGGGACCCTAGCTTAAGTGATGTGAACTTGCAAAACCACATGGGATTATCTGTTGGTAGAGAGATTAAATTAAGGAGAGGTAGCTTTGTTCTCTCCATTCTCTGTGAGAGGGGATGGTTATGGTATGGCCACCCTCTAAATTTTAATCAAATGGAAGTTTTGTTAGCAAGGTTTTTGCGTAGTTGGGGAAAATAAAAGCTCTTTGATGAGCTTTGGGTTGCTAATTAGGTCCTCTGTCATTGGGAATTTTGTTAAGGAGTCAAGTATCATTATAGTTGGGAAGTTTGGCGTCTCGCTCTCTTGGGCCTAGAGGTAACTGTGTCCATTCTCTAGTTAATTAGTTTAGTGTGCACTAGGGAGAATTTCGTTTGATTAGAGTTCATAACCTCACATCTTGGAACGAATTGTATTTTCCTCTTTTGTTGTTCCTTTCCTTTCGGGTTTCCAGTCCATAAATTGGCAATTAGACTATATGGATGAACATATCTAAGCATAGGAAAGGAAACTGGAGGCTTCATTGTTGCTTCATTTTCAATATAGGTACTTCTTCTTTCTTCTGGATTCGATCTCAGCAAGCCCCACTCATGGATTCAAGCTCAGAATCAGACTCCACTACCTCAATTGTATGCAAACATTACATGAAGCCGCATGAAGCAATGAACACTAAAATTTATGATTTACAAGTCATATTGTATCAACAGCAAGCCTCTAATTGCACCACATTGGAATTAGTTGAAGTTCAACAACAACGAATTACACGCTTGGAGGATGAGGTTGAAGCTCTGCGTAGAATAATTATGGAACTGCAACACAAGAATAATCGATTGATGAGCCCAATAAGGGAACCTCCTCGAGTCATAAGCCTCAATTTCCCTACAGATAGTACCGATTAAGAATCTATGTAATGAATGGTGTTAAATGTGTATTGCTTATGTTTCATTTTTGTCGAATATACACTTTTAGGATAATAAAGTACTATCAAGGTTGGGGAATTTTGATGTATTTTGGGTGAGGGTAGATCACTACAATTTGACAATCTAGAAGCCCATAAGAATAACAACATTGTAACTCTCCCAAATATTTTCCATGACCGGGCATGGATTTAATATACAAGTACTCATTTATGTGATATATATATTTTTAGGCATTTAAATTTATTGATAATTGTTTTTTGGTGTAAGTTTGATAACAATGAGGCTACACCATGGTCGTGTCCAAGAATAACACCTGAATATGGTGGGGAATTGAACCAGTGACTTAATATGTAGGAGTGCCTTAACATTGCACCTAATCATTGTCTATCCAAGACCCCATGGACAAATTTATTGATAATTCTTATAAAATAATATTTTTCCTATTATTTTTCAATGAGAGTGGGAAACAATAAGAAATACTTAACAAGTATTTCATGTTATTCCCTCCACCCTCATGAAGGTGGGGAGATTAACGACCAAAGATAACAAGTATTTCCCAATATTTCCACCCACTGCCATGAAGATTGGGGTGGAGGGAAATACTTAATAATAAGTGTTTCCCATGATCCCCCATCCCCATTAACATGAAACAATGAGAAATACTTAATAATAATTATTTCATTATTTCCTACTCTTTTCACTCTAATTCTAAAATGTGAAAAAACAACAATATCAATAGATACTTAAGAAGAAATCCATCTCTATTATATAGATTAAGCACCTTAAGTTTATCTAGAGATCAAGTTTCCTTTCTTATCTTTACCATGACCTTTAAATTTATCGTCACCCCTCTTATCACTATACCCTCCTCCCCTTTTTGTTTTCTCCACCATCCTAGTTCACCCCATTATCATCCTTTGTTTTCAGTTAGTTTGGGAGGTGGTGTGTTGTGGGTAGCAACTTAATAAAGTATGTAAAACTACAAATCAATGTGATTTTTATTGAAATGTTATATATATATTATAATATACTTATATATATATATTATATAGATAATGGAACATTTGGGAGAATCACTTAATACATTGTTTTTTTCAATATTGACCCTTGTGATTAAAGGCTGCCACTAAAGCATGTCCCCATCTACTTGGATGATTTATTAAAGATTTGCAGAATTATTTGATGCAAATATGATGAGAATTAAATGTCAGTTCTACAATTATTATACTAAATTTAAAATGAAAACATTTTAGAGATAACATTTGGATAGTGTAGTATCAATTAAGATTCTACATTACACAAAATGTGATTTCTATCTTTAGTGGGAAAAATGGTAGCAATACAACTATGATACAAGTTAAAGAAATGATAAAAGCATTGCAATCAATGTATAATACCATGCTACATTTATGAAATAACTTCATATACAAGGGATACTTTATGGAAGTATTACATATTAAATCTTAGAGCATAAAAGAACAATTTGGCTTTCACATCTTCATCAACTAGTTTGTCTAGATAGATAACTCAATGAAAACATATTCTGTCCTAGAAGAATGAAGCCTTACTAACCATGAATGGAGTCTTTTCAACGATGAAATAAAGTAGGATAACACTAGCTAACTAGGTATTGACTTCACAAGCTTGGGGTAGAGATCTCAATATACCACCTAAAAGCATAGTTTTCACATAAATTTTTTACTCTCATCATTGTATTCTTTTCATGTTCATTAATGGGTAGCAAAAAATATGACAAATCTTATAAACCATTCACGTCCTGGTCAATTTTAACTCCATTATGTCATTAAACTTCAAATTCTTCTCATTCTACTTCGGGAATTTCTAAAAATGATCATCCCCAACGACCACTAGTCTCTACTTGGCCCACACCAAAAAAACAAAATAAAATTGAATTTAAAATATTACATGGAAACACTATAAAAAAAAAATCAATTTTAATCTTGATAATCCTTCCACAATATTGATCTTTTAATTTTGTTTTTTCAAATTTCAAAAAATATATGGAAAAAATATCACATATTTTACCATGATACCAAAAAGTTATTACATAAATAAACTTTTAGCCTCCTCAACTAACTTTAATTTCAACCATAATGTTGCATAAATTTTAGAAGTGTTATATATTTTATATACACAAGTTGAAAGATTTAATCCACTTATACATGATGCGTTCTAAAATCCTAAATATCCTAACTCATAAGTTATTACAAAGAATATACCTTATTCTATTCAACAACATAAAGGAATTGTTCCTATTGTCATTTATTTGTGCAATTTGTTAAAAATAAATTGAATTGATACCATTACTTAATGGAATGAAAAGTCTAAAGTAGATGAAGATAGCTAGGTTGCTACACATTCAGAAACCAATTACATAACATGAGTGGTTCTTATTGTTATTTCTTTGTGCAATTTGCTAAAAATAAAATTAAATTGATACCATTACTTAATGGATTGAAGTCTAAGGTAGATGAAGATAACTAGGTTGTTATACATTCACAAACCCATTATTTATAAGACAAATGTAAAAGCTAATTTATTTTTTAAACAAGTATAATTGTATAAATGAAATGATTTTTGAATATTAATAAGCATCGATTCAAAATAAGTATTTAAATATTTACAACTATTTTATTGACTATTTAATGAGATTTTATTTTAATCATGGCTCTATAATAAAATTAGTACACCTTTATTATATCAAAATTTTAATGTATATTATTTAAATCTTTTCTGTTTTGAAATATTTGGTAAGAATTATGTTTTCAAGTGTTTAATTGAAATTAAAGAAGATATTTTAGTATGATAATTTTTTATTATTATTTAAAATTTATTTTTTAATAGATCCAATAAAACACTCCATTTTTCTAGAATTCATAAATCAAAATGGCAGCAATTCAAAACAAACTTGACTAAGGAACTCCGAAAACGTGGCACAGTCATGGCCGTATATTTTGGAAATATATTATTGGGCATAACGTCAAGTTGTACATTGAATATTAATGTGCTTTCAACACACACAGTAAACACATATATTATTTTTTTGAATAAATGAATTTTATATTTTATAGCAAACCACCAGCAGTTCGTCATTTGACCAAAACCAAAAATAACACTGTCTGGGTACACAAGATGGACGACTTCATACCATGTATTAGTATTAGTATTAGTTAGTTGAAATGGACGATATGAGTTAAACACACCACGTCTTACTTCAAATGGACGATCTGAGTTAAGTTAACACCACTTGAGTCAACAAGAAAACGAAAATCCACCAAAATCCTTATGACTCCTTATGCCACGAAGGAATTTCACAAATGTAGTTGATATCCACAATTGCCCAAACCCTCTGAAATATTTTTGTAATTCCTTCATTTTATCGATCGCCCATCCGAGGAGCCGATGGCAGCTTCCACGGATTTCATCCTCATCACCTCCACACTCATGCTCATCTTTGTTTCTGCAAACGCCCATCTTCTTCATCATTATCATGAGAAAAGTCGTGAACGACTGCAGGTCGATATAGAAGCCCTGCAAGCATTCAAAACCTCCCTCACATATGATCCTTCTCACGCCTTGGCCAACTGGGATATTGTTGCTAATCATGTCTGCAATTGGACTGGTATCACCTGCCACCCTCACAAACTGCGCGTATCTGCCCTAAATCTATACAACATGAGCCTGCAAGGGACTATACCTCCACATTTGGGTAACATCTCCTTTCTTGGCGTGTTGAACCTCACTTATAACAGCTTCTCTGGCACAATCCCGAACGAATTAGGCAAGTTGCATCGCTTAAGACGTCTGTTACTCAATAAGAATCACTTGGTTTCGTCCATTCCGGAGGCTTTGAAAGATTGCACATCTCTCAGAATGCTTAACCTGTCCTTCAATAACTTGACAGGGACTATTCCGAGTGGTCTCGGCCAATTGAAAAACCTGCAAAATCTTTCACTGCGCGGTAATGGATTAACTGGGAAAGTGCCCGAATCCTTGGGAAATTGTTCTGCGCTGGAATTTCTGAGTTTAACAAATAACTTCCTTAGCGGGACCATCCCTTCTCAGCTTGGCATGCTTGCTAGAATTAAAATTCTGTCTCTTGGAGGAAACCAGCTCAGTGGAGGAATCCCGCCTTCACTGCTTAATTGCACGGAGTTAAGCAAATTAGATTTGTATGACAACAGGCTTACTGGAGAAATCCCGTGGGAGATAGGTACAAAGCTCTCAAATTTAGAGTCTCTGGTGCTCTGGGGAAACGAATTAAACGGTACCATTCCGAAATCTTTAGGAAATTGCTCTCAGCTTTTATGGCTTTACCTCTCTTATAATTTCTTAATGGGAGGCATACCTCAGGAATTTGGAAAGCTCCGTCTTCTAGAGAGACTTGTACTTGCTGTTAATCATTTGTATAGTGAGGAATCCATTTCCATCTTTGGAGCACTTTCGAACTGCACCAATCTGCAAATACTCTCTCTTGAGGAGAATGATCTTAAGGGCGACTGGTCTGGAAGCATAGGCCGTCTTTCTCAGAATCTGCTTTATCTCATGTTGGGTCAGAATCGTTTCACTGGTAAGATACCCCAGGAGGTGAGCAACCTCACTAGATTGATCCTGTTAACTCTAAACGACAATTTGCTCTCTGGAAGCCTTCCATCTGCACTAGGACGGCTGTCTACTCTTCAGCTGCTGGACCTTTCCCGAAATAACTTGGGAGGTAATATACCCTATCAATTCAGTCAATTGAAAGCTCTGTATAAAGTGGACCTTTCTCAAAACGCCTTTTCTGGAGAAATTCATCATGTTTTTGCAAGTTTGCAGCAGCTAAGAATATTAGATCTCAGCTATAACAAGTTCAGTGGTAATATACCGGATAATGATATAGGGAATTGTTCCAATCTAGAGCTTCTGGACCTCAGTTACAACCAGCTAAGCGGCATGATGCCATCCAAAGTGGCTAGCCTTCATAACCTACAGTTCTACATTAATGTCTCACATAATGCTCTCACAGGAAGGGTGCCTGCAGAACTGGGAGGAATGCACATGGTTCAAGCAATTGATCTTTCAGCCAATAATTTTTCGGGGAGCATACCCGGCCAATTGGTGAATTGTGCTGAACTGGACTACCTTAATCTTTCTCACAATTCATTGGAAGGCACTATTCCGACATCAATCGATCAAGTTGCAGGACTTCAAGATTTGGATCTCTCTTTCAATAAGCTTTCCGGTCCCCTGCCTAGCTCTATAGAGAAATTACAGAAGCTTACGCATTTGAACTTGTCATACAATAACTTCACAGGAGAAGTACCATCCTCTGGAGCTTTCAGAAAACTGAAATTTACATCATTCTTAGGAAACAGTGGACTCTGTGGCAGATGGATAGAGTTACCTCATTGTAAATTGACGACAAGGCACCATCATGATTCCAAAAGAAGGGTAGTTATCTTGGCCACTTCGGTCGGTTTAACTTCGCTATTGGTATTTTGCCTAGCCTTAATCATGGTTTTGATATATTTTCGTAGCAAAAAGTCTGCATTGTTGGAAACTATTTCAGCTAGATTAGGGAGGATGCTGAGGAGCCAACTCCGCGAGACGAAGATTGTAAGTGAGGAAGAGGTGAACAGAGCAACTAATGGTTTTAGCCCGGATAACCTAGTGGGGCGTGGCGGCCATGGGTCAGTGTATAAGGGCGTATTAGAGAATGGCACAATCGTTGCTGTCAAAGTTATAGAGTCTGCCACATCAGGAGGTGCATACAAGAGACTCATAAAAGAATGCAAGACGTTGGGCAGAATCCGACATCGGAATCTGGTGAGAATGGTGGGCGTATGCTCAAGTTTGCATGTCAAATCTGTGATTATGGAGTTTATGTCGCAGGGAAACCTGGATAAGCATTTGCATTGTAGGGAAAATTCTTGCAGGTTGGATCTGAAAAGACGGCTTAGCATTCTCAAGGACGTGGCCCATGGAATGGCATACCTTCATCATTACTGTTCTCCAGCCATTGTTCATTGTGATCTGAAACCTTCCAACGTTTTACTGGATGAGACGATGACGGCTCATATTGGAGATTTCGGTATTTCACGCCTCATCAACGATGCAGCAGCAGCAGCCTCAGGGGACACCTCCAGTCATGTGATCGGGTCTGTTGGTTACATTGCACCAGGTAAATACCACTGATACACTTGATTGGTTGAGCAATGTTGTATATTAGAAATATTTGAGTCAGTGATAAAGGTTTTATACATAAATGCTGATATGGGATTATATGTGAGTCACTAATAAAGGTTTTATATATATAAAATCGGTTACAGAATATGGTACAGGAGGGCGCCCGTCCATGAAAGGGGACGTATACAGCTACGGCATCTTGGTACTGGAAATGATAACGGGAAAGAAGCCCACAGATGCAGTGTTATCAGAAGAAGAGCAATCGTTGCAGAGTTGGGTGGAGGATGCATTCCCCGACAGATTGTTGGAGGTGATTGACACGACTTTGGTGGAGGAGATTAGAATGGAAGAAGAGGATGAAGAACATGAATCACATGATGTAAGTGAATTTATGGGGCATGGAATTGTTGTGCTGTTGGCGAAGATAGGTGTCATGTGCAGTAAAAGAGATCCAAATGAACGACCGACTCTTCGAGAGGTTGAGGCATCGCTAGAGCAGCTAGTCGCCAGAATCCATAAGAATTCAGAGACTGAGTTGAACCGCCTTGGACAGGTAACGGAGGAAGCCATTTCTGAATCTGAATCTGATTAGGGCATGTTGGGGAAGAAAATGATTAGATTACGCTGTTTCATTTAATGGTTAGTACATATATGTGGAGCAAAATGATTAGGGGTCAGCACATATATTTGGAGCAAAATGATTAGTTTAGATTAGATAATTAGTTCTGCATTTTCATTTGTTGTAAGTGTTATTATAGGTTTTTAATTATATCTAATTAGATGGGATATAGTTAAATCCAGAGATATTTTCTAGTTAATTAATCTCTTATATTCTTATATGGTGAAGAGATTTGTTCAGTTAATTAATAATGTAATTAAAATATTTTTCTATCTTAAAATAACATATATTATTATTTAATTAATATAATGTGTTTTATGAATTAAAATAAAATTCTATTTTTAAAATAGTTTATATCATATTTATTTAATAAAATATATTTTTCAATTTTTTTAATTTAATATGATTATTTTTGTAATCAATTTTTTTATATGAAATCTTCTTTCACTATAGAGGAAAAAGACAACATACATTTTTTGGAAGATCTTTTTATAAGTTAAAAATTTTTTTTTTATCATTAGAAATAATGATTATTGATTAAGATATTTTTTTAGTGGTTCACAACGATAATCATAGAATACAATTTATAATATTAAGTGGAAAGAGACTATATTGAAACAAAGCATATTGAAAACAATTTTATAAATAGTTTGAACAAGTTCATTTTCTTATTATCATCATAATTTTTTATTTTTATTTAAGTTTTTAAAAATAATTGTTATCAAATAGAATTTATAGTAAGCTAAAAAGTATGTATTAATTTTGGTATTTATGTATAGTTAATGGTTTAGGATTTGTTTTTTATTAGCTTATTTTATAAATAAAATTGACATGCTTTTTTTTTGTTATATAGAGATTTAATATAGTTATAAAATTCTATAATGATTTAATTTTGACAAGTGGTCAAGGGCTAATTCATGTATGATGATAGTTTAGACCATCATTTCCAAAGTTTTATTGCCAATTTAATAGTGGCCTATAACTTGTATTTCAATATTACTAGTTATTTTACACATTAATATTACAATTGGTGGTCATCATCATACTTTGGACCAACACAAGTGGGATACTCAATAGTACATTCCCAAATTGACATTTCATTTATTAAACACTCGAATATTATGTATGCATTGTAAATATGTATATTGATTCGTTAAATATTTTTTGTTTTATTCTTGGCAATAATGCATTTATTCTAGACTTAAGGAACCCTCAATCTTGTGTATTTGGATTTGTATTCCTAATGTTCATCAATGCTTTGTGGAAGCAAAGATAGCGTGCTCGATTTACCTTGTTGTTGGTAGATTGTTGCAAGGTTTACAACATTGATGAATGTTGTCTACAAATTCTTGTGCCTTTTATTGATCTCAGTATGATGGGTTGTCTATGATTCGTGGTAGTTTTCCTATATCTTCGAAAAAAATCATATAGTGGCAACTAAATATGAAATTGATATTTTATGAGAAA
>APFE030305056.1:0-10165 GCA_000404065.3 Pinus taeda | reverse complement strand
AATAAAAGTTACAAAATGCTTTTAAAATTTTTATGAAACACTTAGGGTTTATGGTTTAGGGTTTGGGGTTTCGGGTTTTGGGTGTAGGTTTTAGGGTTTAAGGTTTATAAAACTTTAGTAAATGCTTTTAATAAAAACTTAAGTAAATGTTACACAATGATTTTTAAAATGTTAGAAAATTCTTAAGGTTTAGGGTTTGGGGTTTAACGTTTAGGGTCTAGGGTTTATAACAGTTTAGTAAATTCTTTTAATAAACACTTAAATAAAAGTTACAAAACACATTTTAAAATGTTATAAAATGCTGATGGTCTAGGGTTTGGGGTTTAGGTTTGAGGGTTTAGGGTTTAGGGTTTAGGGTTTAGGTTTTATAACACTTTAGTAAGTGCTTTTAATGAACACTTCAAAAAAGTTACAAAACACGTTATTAAATGTTATAAAAATTTTAGGGTTTAGGATTTGGGGTTTAAGGTTTAAGGTTTAGGGTTTAGGGTTTAGGTTTTATAACACTTTAGTAAATTATTTTAATATACACTTAGATAATATATGAAAAACACTTTTTAAAAGGTTATAAAATGCTTAGGGTTTAGGTTTTGTGGTTTCGGATTTGGGTTTTAGGGTTTACGGTTTATGTTTTATAACACTTTAATAAATTATTTTAATAAACACTTAAACCAAAGCTACAAAAATCTTGGTAAAATGTTTTAAATTGCTTAGGGTTTATGGTTTATGGTTTATAATGCATTAGTAAATGCTTTTAATAAACACTCAAAAAAATTTACAAAATGCTTTTTCAAATGTTATAAAATGACTAGGATTGAGGGTTTAGGGTTTAATGTTTGTGATTTAAAAGGTACAAAATCCTTGTTAAAATGTTATAAAATGCTTAGGGTTTGGGGTCTAGGCTTTAAAATGTTATAAAATAATTAGGGTTTAGGGTTTAGGGTTTATAAAACATCAATAAATTATTTTAATCAACACTTAAAAAAAGGTAACAAAACACTCGTTAATATGTTATAAAATACTTAGGGTTTAGAGTTTAGGGTTTGAGGTTTTGGGTTTAAAAGGTTATAAAATTCTTAGGATTTAGGGTTTATAAGACATTAGTAAATGATTTTAATAAACACTTTAAAAATTTATAGAACACTTTTTAAAATGTTATAAAATGCATAAATTTTGGGGTTTAGGGATTAGGTTCTACGGTTTAAAACACTTCAGTAAATACCTTTGATAAACACTTGAAAAAAAGTTACAAAACACTTTTTAAAATGTTATAAAGCAGTAAAGGTATAGGTTCACTTCAGTAAATACCTTTGATAAACACTTGAAAAAAAGTTACAAAACACTTTTTAAAATGTTATAAAGCGGTAAAGGTATAGGTTCACGGTTTAAAATGTTATGAAATGCTTAGGGTTTAGGGTTTAAGGGTGGTTTAGTAAATACCTTTAATAAACACTTCAAAAAAATTGACAAAACCCTTGTTAAAATGTTATATCACTCTTAGGGTTTAGGGTTTATGTTTAGGGTCTATAAAAACTTTGTAAATGCTTTTATTATTAGGGTTTAGGGTTAGGGTTTAGAGTTTAGGAGTTAGGGTTTGGGGTGTAGGGTTTAGGGTTTAAGGCTTTTGACACTTTGGTAAATGCTTTTAATAAACACTTTAATAAAAGTTACAAAATGTTTTTTCAAATGTTATAGAATGCTTTGGTTTTAGGGCTTAGGGTTTAGGGTTTGTGGTATAGGGGTTAGGGTCTAGGGTTTAGGGTTTATAAGGCTTTAGTAAATTATTTTAATAAACACTTAAATAAAAGTTGAACTCGAAAATTCTGGATTTATAATGAGTTTGTTTTAATAGATTTTTTTATCATATAGGAAATTAGCCTTTAATTACATATTTTATCATTTAGCCAATCTCATTGGGCATTTTCTGTAATTTCAAAAAATTGTGTATTGATGAGCAATTATTACAGTTTTGACTGAAGAAGAGAACAATATAGTTACACACCAAGGAGTTCACAAATTTATAGATGGTGATGAAGGACCAAATCCTAAAGATGTTGGCTTTTTTCAGGGGGAGTAATTGGATAATTATTTTTTCTATTAGAAAACTAATGCACAAGAAGGAAAAAATAACTTGATCTAAGGACTCATTGAGTGATTCATAATTTACAATATTTTATAATTAAGTGAATGATTCACTAATATCTTACAAGATTTTTCAATACATTGAAAGATTCACCAAAATTTTACAATATTTTATATTTTAGTAAAATATTCCAAAAATTTGATATATACTTTTTGTAGTGTAGTAGACAATGACTATTGGTTACTAGTACAAATAAAAACAAAAAATCACATGAATGTAAGGAACATACGAATAGAAGAGGAGAAGCTATGTAGAAGAGAAACAAAAAAGTGTTACTTTATATTATATTCTCTTCATAAGCCAATCACAAATATACAATGATGCATACATTTCCATATATATACTATGTCAAGATGGTCACAATAATTTAATTGTGAGAAGAAATTTAACCTATCTAACTTAGACTGTTAACTCAACTAGAGAGTTGATGGACTTTATGATATCAATTCTACAATTGTTTGGGATGGTCAACTAAGTCGACTAGCCCCTCCAACATCTCCCCTGCCCTTAATTCCTTCTTTGTGACAAAGAATGGAAGATTTGGAGTCTTACAAAAATTTTACAAAATTTGATACATCATAAATTAGAAAATGTAAATGCTTAGAATGAGATGAAAGTTATTCCAGAAGGGTGGTTGGCTAATTAGCAGATCTAGTTTTGTGGTCAACTAGAACATGTTGAATTACATCTACAGGATTTAAAATGTGAATTCATCTTCTTTTCCCTTCCCTTGGAAAAAATTGGAACATTCAACTTCATTTCATGAGTGTCATATCATTTCTCTGAAGAGAGAACACATCATAAAATCTTGGCTCAAAGAAATTGAATTTATGTTGTCAAATAGATGACCGAGATGATTGTACTATTGTATGTGTTGGTGTTGAAGTCACAGGGAATGTTGTTTGATAGGTAGTTGGTGTAAGTACTTGAATATAATTATCATATAGACCATTTTCGTACAACTATACTTTCATAGGTGTCAAATGCTTTTAAGTATTTCAAATATTACAACTTATCAGCTAGTGATATGTGCACTAACAATTATTGATCAACTAGTAATTGGTGTTTCAATTGTTGCACTATATTAACAATTCCATGCAAATAATAAATAACATTGGCAGATTCTCATCAATAGATTTTTCTCGAGGTTAAGTTACTTGTTGGGAGCACAATTCTCGAATTATAAATTATTGAGTTTATATACGATTACATGTGGATGAAAGTTATATTGGGAAATTATTAAAAATATTTGGCTCTGTAATATAATGTTGTTCTCACTCTTACTTTTCTCAGGAAAATTATTGGTGAGCCTTTCAAATTATAGTGGATATATTTTTATTCCATTGAACTATCACTTTATCTTGAACTTTGTTGACATGAGCAGTTAGTTACTCACTCTGGTCGACCAACTGTTGTATAAACTATTGGATTGAAATAAGTGGATCATCAATTCTACTTCGATTGTTGATGTTAAGTTTTTCTATTTCGTGGATCTATCATTCTAACTAAATATCCCTTTTTTCTTGTTGCCTCTGCTAAATCTTTCTACTATCCAACATCCTTCTTCTGAAAAATTTCATGGTTTTTCTCATGTAATTTTCTAGTGCTTCAAATATTTATTTATCTCAAGCATGCCTTAGGTCAGGTGATGGGCCTCTAAATTAGACATAAATTAAGGCCCATATGACCATCCTTCAACACATTAAACCTCTCTTTTAACTTGAATATGTTCATTAGGAAGGTTTATGGATAATTTCATATTTCTGCCTAATATTATTTATTTTTGTGGAATAATCCAGGGGTTGATTTTAATTAGCCTTCTTGTGGAGAGCACTGATATTTTTGGAGCTCCATTGTTATTTCTTGTAGGGAAGTAACTGTATTTATTTAAATAATGAAGATTGATACCATGTTCAGCTTCTGAGTCTTCTTATCCTCCATAGGACTTTCACTTATTAATCACATGTATCCTTTGTTCTTTTTTTTTTCTATTTCTGCATTTAGTATTGATGATTTCTTGTTGTAGGATTGGGTTAAATGTTTGAATTAATTTATTTTTCAGGATCAAAAGAATCATTTCATCCTTGTAACATCTTTGTATGGTCATAGTAATCATTGAATTGCTTGAATTGGTTATTTTATTCCCAAATTTAGATTTCTGGAAGACCTTTGTGGCAAATAACAATAAATTTCTACTATTTTTTAGAGCATGATAATGAGTCTCAATCAATTTGATTCAACTTGCATAAGATCATAAAAATATTCTAGCTAATAACAAAAATTACCCCATTACATTTTCACTTGATTAGGTTAGGCATTTGATATATTTACTAGCTCATTAGTTCTCGAAATTCTAAATTTTAGACTAGTAATTTTCTGCTAGGTATTTTTGAGGGATTCCACTTGGAATTGGGATCTAAAACATCTTAGTAAATAAAATAAAAAAATCCCATACAATTCTAATTTGATTTTCTTGGTCATTCAGTGAATTATAGTCTCCTATAGTAAATGTCTTGTAGGAACAACAATACCTCCTATAACAAGCATCCAACAATTATATACTTACCCAGATATGCTCAAGAAGATTGGTTATTCTCCCTTAGGATTGAATCAACAACCCTAGACTCTATGTCAATGATCAGGGAAGACTACACACCACCTAGGACTTTCCTCTTTACAAATGCAAAACATTTCATCGATTTGGGCTAATTGACAGATTTATGAAATGCAGAATACAGTGATGACTTTCACATCCAATGAAATCCGTTAGTGGACCTAAACTCTTTGAAATGTAATGATTTAAATTTACATTGGTGTTCCCTAACTAGATGTTAAGAAGCATAGCTCTTCAGTATAAGAAGACCAACAATGTATTAGAAAGAAAAGTATGTGTATCCTCTTATTGATGTTGATTTCATAGTCGATGTAGATGTCCAAGTTGCAAAGTTTGGTATTGGACACATGTGGACTATTGGATGGTAGCATGAGATTGGACCAAGTTGGCCCTAAATGTAGCACCATTGAAGGACTATAGTGTCTTCTAAATGAGGCATATATTAAAGGTGATTAAGGTTCGACCAACTGGGAAGAGAATTTCTACAACCCAAGTTCATTGTGGGAGAAGGACGTGTTACCGTGATAGGAAGATTGCCTCTTGCCCTATGTTTGTCTTCATTGGAGCAGTGCAAGAGGAAAATAGTGGGAAGAAGTCCCTAAGCAGCTAAGGAGCAACAACAGGTAAGAAGACTCAAAAATGCCTTTTTCTTGAACGACTAAGTAGCATCTAGTGAGCATGAAGTCCATATGTGTTGGTTTTATATGGTCTTATGATTAACTAGATGGAAGATTGGAGAAACGAGTTCAATGGCTTAAAGGAGTTCGTTTATATATACAGGATCGACCCTAGAATGGAATCAAAGGACCCATATTGTGTTCATGACATTAAAAAGTAGTTTTGATTGAGTTCCATATCATCTAGATTATCAATGTATCTTTTCCTTGTATTGATGTACTAGTGTATGTATGATGGATATTATCCCTAGTAAGAGAGCCCTCGCTTGTGTTATAGATTGATAATATAACCAAGTTGGGTTGTTGTAAAAATTATAAAAAGTTGTCTATATTTTATGCACTAATACATTTATTGTTGTATATCATTTTAGCGTGCATAGTAGTTTTTTATGATACTTGGATTGGCAGTGTCAATGATTGTAAGATTCTAACCTAGACTCTAGTGACATGGAAAACCAGCAAAGTTCAAATTTAAAAACTTTAGTTATTTCAAGGGAAAATTGAATATCCAATGAGGGAGGAAATTTTTTTATTTCTTACATTATCCTGTATATATTGATATCTGAATTATCACGACAATATTCAAATCATAGTACCTAGGCATTCATCTTGACTTTACAATAATTTCAAACAATCATGTGAAATAATTACTTTGTAGACAAATATTACAACAATAATTTTTTTTAAAAGTATTTAATATAAAGAAAATATATATAATGATTAAGAGATAATATCTGGCCACTAGATAATATTCATTCCTGCCTTCAATGTGCCCATTCCTTCTACAATATTTACAAGATGTTTCGTATGAAATTATCCATGGTTGTTTCCTAGAAAAGTAAAATGGTCAAGAATCCTACTCCAGTAATAAATAGAAAATTTTTATGGAAGACACAAATTAATTATGAGTTTTAAATACAAATTCAATTATGAGTTTTGAGATGTTTGTGATTATTTTTTTTTGCCTTGGCTATGTGAAATATATCAGGTGAGTGTTTTGATGTTCATTTGAGTTTTCTAGCCATTTCATTTATATGGCTACACTAATTCCTATATTCTTCTATATCAAGGATGGCCCTGTTCTTTGTAAAGATTCACACATACACAATTTTCCACTTGCCCTTTTTAAAACTTATTTAAAACGGTTTTGCAAATTTGTCAAGACACTTACTCTAAATAAACATTGCTTTGCAATTTTAAATAAAGCCTTTCAACGCACTACTACAAACATTCCAAAATAAAAATTAATTAACACTTAATTATAAACTGCAAATAAATAAAAAAAATAAAAACAAAACATAAATAGGAGTCCTTTTGGCAAGATGTGCGTTTAATATTTCCCTTCGGAAAAAGCATGGTAACAAAAGCATCAGTGATGGGAAAAAGTGGACCTCACAACAAAAGAATCGGCCCAACGTGGACGGAAAAAGCATTAACCTGGCAGCAAAAACATTTACGTGACATCTTTTTTCAAAAATAGAAAGCTACATGACATCTTTTTCAAAAATAGAAAGCACTAGAATAGAAATTTAAAAAAAGCGAAAGCATCAACCCATCTTTTTCCGAAAAGGAGAAAAGCGAGAACTGAAATTTAAAAAAACTAAAAAATAATGAACTCTCAATTTAGAAATGGACAGGAGAATTCGGCCGATGGCAGCTCAAGCATTTCATGATGTCCAGTCTCGCATGGACTCTCGAGGCCTTTCATACGATGGTCATGTTTTTTGCAGACTATGAGCCCAACTGGCACTGCAACATAGAGAAACCCTTCGACAATTTCCTTTCCATCAAGCGCGGGTTCGAATACTGCAGTTTCACGGGATCTTTGTGTTGCATGGATCGGGCGTCATGGAGCTGGGATGGAGGGAGCGGAGTTTCGACGGTTTCAGAAATATAAAGTTGGGGTTCTGCAGTCTGCGTTTTTCATCGGGTGTTTGATCGGTAATTTTGATAATTTCACCTCTGAAGCTTTATATGCAGTTTGATGCTGCTAGATCATTAAGAATTTGAAGTAATTGTTAAGAAATTGCTTGGTTACAGTTGTTGGATCTTGATGTTTATTTACTGATGCTTAATTTAATTAAGATCTCTTGTAAAGAGGATTACCTAGGCCTTGAAGCGAGAAAGAACAGAGTAGAGAGGATTATTCCTCAACTCCATGTTGTTGAATCTTTAAATAATAATATTTGTATTAATTTTGTTTAATGTTTGCTTAATTTGCTTAAGATCTCTTTTGCAGAGAGGATTATTATGCCTAAGAGCGAGAATAACAGATCATAGAAGATCACTCCTGAATTCCATGTCATTCGATCTTTAAAGTAATAATCTCTGGATTAATGTTCTTTACTATTTGCTTAATTTGCTTAAGATCTTGGTAGAGAGGATTGCTACGCCTTAAAGTTGAGAAAGAACAGAGCAGAGAGGATAATTCGTGAATTCCATGTAGTTCGATCTTTAAAGTATTAATCTCTGGATTAATATTGTTTAATGTTTACTTAATTTGCTTAAGATCAGAGTAGAGAGGATTACTATGCCTTAGAGCGAGAAAAAACGTAGCAGAGATGATCATTCCTGAATTCCATGTCGTTCAATGTTTAAAGTAATAATCTCTCGATAAATATTGTTTAATGTTTCCTTAATTTTCTTAAGGTCAGTGTAAAGAGGATTACTACGCCTGGGAGCGAGAAAGAACAGAGCAGAGAGGATTATTCCTCAATTCCATGTCATTCGATCTTTAAATAATAATCTCTAGATTAATGTTGTTTAATGTTTGCTAAATTATCTTAAAATCATAGTAAAGAGGATTACTACTTGTGAGAGCGAGAAGAGCATAACATAGAGGATCATTCCCGAATTCCATGTCGTTTGATCTTTAAAGTTATGTGGTATGGTTTTAGTGATATCATTTCATTAGTTATTTCTAGACTTTCTCAATTAGTGGTGCATTGTTTTTTTTATTTGTTTTTAGGCATTATGTATGGTGGAGTAAATACCTTTATGTCAGACAACAACTTCTTAATAATTCTCTATTTTTAATTCTTCGAGGAGTGTTATCCCTGGATTCGCCTAAGAGCAGAGCAAAGCAGAGAGGATCATTATGCCTGTGAGCGAGAAAGAGCAGAGTCGAGCAGAGGTTCAATCCTAAATTCTATGTACTTTGATCTTTAAAACAAACTAATTAAACAAAATTTCCATTCCCCTTTTGGATCAAGCCATAAACAAAATTTCCATCCCCTTTGGATCAAGCGGTCAGGGTATGTGGGATGGTTTTAATCTCATTAATCCATTCATTAGTTAATATATTTATCATTTTAGTATCATTGTTTGTTTCTTTTGCTATTTTTCTTTCTTTCTTCATTCAGTTGAGATAAAGAGTATAGAGGGATGGGTGGAAGGCAGAGTGAATACGGGTATGGAGCCACAGGCTTAACAGGTGGAGCAAAGCGGTGAGGAGGGGGAGGAGGTGGGGGTTCTAGGATGGTGAGAAGAGGTGGAGGAGGAGGTGGGGGTTCCAGGGTGGTGGAAAGGGGGGGAGGAGGGCGAGGAGGAGGAGGTAGAGTCAGAGGAGGCAGAGGGGGTTGGGTGAAGGGCAGAATGGACAGGGAGGAGTTTGAGGAGGGATGAAGAGGCAAAGGAGGAGGATAAGGAGAAGGTGGGGGAGGATGGGAAAGCAGTTGGGAGTGGCGGTGAGTGGTATGGGAAGGTCACGAAGGGGTTGGGAGAAGGGGGAGGAGGAGGAAGAGGAGGACAAGGAAAAAGTGGTAGAAGAGGAGGAGGTGGCGACTGAGGATAGTGAGGCAAGAGATGGGGAGGCGGTGGGGGGAGAGAGGGTGATGGGAAAGGAGTGGGAGGAGGGGCAAGGAGGAGAAGAGGCAAGAGGCAGAGGAGGAAGAGTGGGAGGAGGAGGCGGGGGAGGATGGTGAGGTAGAGTGGTGGTGTGAGGGAGGAGGGGGGAGGGCTGAGTTAGGGGAGAGGAGGTGGGTGAAGGGTAGAGGAGGAGGGGGAGGGGGAGGAGGTAGAGGTGGGTGGAGGAGGCACTGGAAGAGGAAGAGCATAGGAGGGTAGGGGAGGTGTTGGAAGAGGCAAACTAGAGGGAGAGGATGGGGAGGAGGGTGAAGAAGCAGAGGACATGGGGGCAGTGGAGTGGGAGAAGGAGGGGTGAGGGAGAGAGGAGGTGGAGGATGAAGTGGAGGAGGGGAAGGATGGGCGAGGTGGACGATTGGAGAGGAGGAGGAGGGGTAGAGATGGAAGGGGTGGAGGAGGAATAGGTGTAGGACAAGAAGGTGTAGAGACAGAAGGGGCAGAGGGGGAATTGCTGGAGGAGGAGGAGGGGGAGGGCGAGGCAGAGTCGGAGGATGGGGTGGAGAGGGAGGTGTTGGAGGAGGTATGAAGAGGTAGAGGAGGAGGTCTGGGAGGTGAAGAAGGAGAGGGAGGAGGGTTAAGATGCAGAAGATATGGAGGGACAAGAGGTGGAGGAGAAGGCATAGTGGGGTTTGGAGGCCAAGGAAGGGGGATGGATGAGGCATTAGGCATGACAAAGAAGGGGGCAAAGGGGGAGGGGGATCTAAAGGGGGAGGAGGTGGGGGGAGGTGGTGAGAAGGGGCAAGAGGTGGGAATTGATGTAGTGGAGCAGTTGGAGGAGGGCTAGGGGGAGGAAGCGGCTGAGCAGGAAGAGGCGAATGAGGGTGGGTAGGTGGACACAGGGGAGGTGAAGGCAGAGGTGGTGGGGGG
>APFE030305054.1:118944-132230 GCA_000404065.3 Pinus taeda | reverse complement strand
GACCCTCTATGCGCTTTAAATAGAATTCATGGACCAATCGGGTGTCAAGCCACGGATCAAGTGTCGGTAATACCGAGGAGAGAATGAACCGTCGGATCTCTACATATCGTGACCGTCGGATTGTAAGTTACAAAATGTACAACGGTAAAGAAACACACTTTACCTAACTCTATACCTAACTCTATACTAGACCAAGTTGAACTTAACTATTCCTATGTGTCGGAATATCCTAACATGTAGTTGTTGATTGTTGAAAAGAAAAGGGGTTTTCTTTTTTGAAGTTTCATTAGTAGCCTCGTTTTAAAAAGTTCTTTGGAAAAGACAAAAAAGTTTATTTTCAATTGTTGGTTAAGAGAAAGATTTGGTTTGCCAAGCATTGCATTTTCGACTCTTCCTTAGCTAGATATTCATTGAAAAGGAAAAAGAATTGTCATCATCTTAGGTGCATTTTTAGTGTTTTGGAGTCGAGTCTTCATACCACAAAGTTTCATCTCCGCACCGATTCACTTAAAGAACAAACAATAAAATTAACACTTAATTAAAATCAATCTAGCAATCATTTTCTTTTCTAGGACTCTTTTCACCAACTTAGCTTAGGCTAGTATCTTGGAGTAGGGAGTAATTAACTCTCCAAGATAGTTTAAACAAACAAGTAGTCGATCTTGCGGTAGGAAGAAAATCCAATTGTTACATCTATGCTCTAGGAAATCTCCTCTTAAAGGAGAAGCACGAGATCATATCCGAACCACTGTGGGAATCAATCCTTCCTCATTGGGAACAATATAAGATATTCACGTATTACAAATGGTAAACCTCAGATTAACCATTTTCGAGGAGCCTGGGGTCACTTGTTGGTAAACCTTGGATTATGTCAAGGAGCCTTCAAGGGGATTGAGCTTGTTACTCTACCCTTGCGTGCTTATCGGATCGTAGACTGTTCCCCAAGGTATATTTGTTTCCGTTGATGACCTTAGTGACCATAATCTTTAGGATTCTTTCCTAGGTGACGGTGGAGGGAAGATCCCACTATACCTAGAGCAGACGTCGAGTAGACTCACTTGGACTCTCTGGGGGGTTATCTTCACTCGAGACCGTTATAGTGGAGAAACTTGTGCCAGTCTGTTTCATTAAGCAGGTTGTCGTGGTAACTGTTCAAACTGCCATTTCTGTATTGGACTCTGCGATGTTGGATTTCATCACCAACTAGTGTTTTCAATTCGGAAAGATATTGTTTGTGTGTGGTTTGATCTCCTAGATTTGTTAGGCATGTGCTTCAAATTGTTTGGTTCTTTAGAGACTTTAGGTGTTTTTCTTGAGATTTTTCTTTGTTTTCGTGTGAAGTAATTAGATTAATCGTGGCTGAATTACTGAGACAATCCTGTCGACTTCGGGGGCAACCTCCCGAATTTACACCAAGTCAGCTGGAAGGGCTGCGAGCCCTTGTCACACCTAGTGAGAGTAAGGTTGGATCACCGGAGGCTAAAGAGTCTTTGTTGATTGTACATCCTGATTATATAGTGCAAGCAACAGAACATATTTATGAACCGATTTCATTTTCTGAGCTTACTGGTAGTATCACTCCTACTAGTTCAGTAGCTGAAGAACCTGAAATCTCTGAGACTGAAACTGAAATTGCTGCTACTCCATCTTCAGTATTTTCTTCTCTTGTTTCTAGTGGTCCTAGTTCACCCAGAGTAGAAAATATTATCACTGAAAATATTCCTTCTGGACTCATTTCCATTGAAGAAATTGTAAGCTCAAGTCTGGATGAAGGTATAAGCATCCCTGAAAACCAACCGACTATTGAACATAGGGAGCGTGAATCTATTTTCTTCAGTCCCATTAGAGGTGACGCTTGGTATATTTCGTTGAACAATTTCTTAGAAAATCCAGGTCTCGCGTCTTCACCACCTCGATTTCCTTTTCATCCAACACCCATAGGTTATTATCCTCCCTTGAATATGTCAAGACAATCATCCTTGTTTACTCAGACGCCAGAAACTTTTTTACATGGCGTTCCTTCTGTTCCTCTTGGGTATCAGTCTGTATCTGGTACGTTTTCAGGAGCTTCTCCTCGACCCATCGATTATACTGTATCTCCTAGTCATAACGGAACTAAGCCGTTAAGTGTTGAAGAAATTCTTATGATGTCTGGTACTACTCCTAATCCGCAACCTCAATGTAGTTCAATACCGTCTGGGGGGCATCCGCAAGGTACTCCAATACCGCCTGGGGGGCAACCCCAAGGCAGTCCATTACCGCCTGGGGGGCAACATCAAGGACAATATGTTCCTTCGGCATAGTATGTTTCTCAAGGTCAACCCCAGTATCAATATGTACCTCAAGGCCAACCACAGTATCAATATACGCCTCAAGGTCAATACCAGCCTCAAGGTCAGTACCAACTGCAAGGTTAGTACCAACTCCAAGGTCAGTACCAACCCCAAGGTCAGTTTCAACCTTAGGGTCAATATCAACCTCAAGGTTTTCAACCACCTCAGGTCAATCATTTGTTCAAGGACCCGAAAATGTACCATATAATTATCAATCTTACACTCAACCTGGTTTTGGTCCTCAATATGTTCAACCTGTTATGGGTCCATACCCCGGAATGAACGTGGTGTGGGATCCACAGACTCTGCAACCCAGTGCACAGTTGTCATCTCAATCTGGACAGTCTTTTGTTTCTGGTTCACCCCAGCAGCCTGTCCAACCTACTACTCAAGCTGCTACACTTGGGGCAGTTCCACAGCCTGGGCCTAGTTCGCCTCGAACTCCGTCCCAAACCTCTGCTGCAACTGCTGCGACTTCTGTTCAATCCACCCCACCTATTTCTGGAGTATCAGCGACTCTAGTTTCTACTGCTCCTGTATCAACTCCTCAAGCCTCTTTACCCCAATCTGTACCTACAATCCAGACTCCGGTTTCTATGCCTGCAGGACAACCTGGGCCTAGTAAGGTTGTTACAAGTCAACCACAATTTACTTATCAACCGTATCAGAGGCAGTATCAATATGGGCCTGCTGTGCAAAACCCGCCTTATCAGTATCAACCGTACCCTAGGTATACATATCAACAACCTCAACAACCCCAGTACGGTTCGGTTAATGCTGGTTTTCTAGGAGGATACAATATCCCAAATGTGAATTCGATACCAAGCTATCTTGGATATCCTCCTCCTGGGGCTGCTCTTATGACCCCAAGTTTTTGGGATCCAAACCATCAGTTACCGTTCATAGAAACTTTAGATTTTCCTGATTTGTCGCGCCTTACGAACGATCCAATAAATTATCTTCCGTTTTGGCCGCCAATGCCGAATAAGTTGCCCAGTGATATACCTAAGTTTGAGGGGAAGCCAGGAGAAGATCCGTCTAATCATGTGATGACTTACCATCTCTGGTGTGCATCAAATTCCATTATAGATGATTCCATTCGTCTTCGTTTTTTTCAACGCACTTTGATTGGCCTCGCAGCCAAGTGGTACATTAAGTTGCCACGAGGCTCCTTTTATAATTTTAGTCAGTTAGCTACTTCCTTCCTTACACATTTTCAGCTGCCAGTCCGATATGACAATGGCACGGAATTATTAACTTCGTTAAAACATTCGACGTCTACTTATATTTCAGATCATATTCATGAATGGTGGTGTCGACGTCGTTTAGTGAAAGTTTTTATTCCGAACCAAATTTTGACATAATGGTTTGTGAAATCATTATTACCCAAGATAACTAAATATGTCGCTAAGGCAAGGGTAGTTACAGAAGAGCAAGTAATTGCTCAAGATCAGTACCTTGACTTAGTTTATACTCAGTCAGGAATGCTGCATGAGAAAATCCCCGACCTTCCGAAACAAAATCAAATCGTTGTACCTCCCTCAGGGTCTCATGCCACTGATGGTATGATTGGTGCTGTTAATACCAAAAGTAAGAAGAAATCCTCCAAGAATTCTTCTCCCATAATAACTTTACCAGATTCCCCTAAAGGAGAGTCTTCACCTGAAATTTTTGCCGATGTTCATGTCGTGGAATCATCCATGACCAAATCAAAATCCAACGGCAAAAAGAAAGGTAAGAAGAAGAACAAGTAGAACTCAAAGGAGAAATCTGAGAAAACTGAATCTACTGATGAGAAACGAAAACCTCGATATCCTTGTCTCATCTGTGATGAGGAGCACTTTACAAGGGATTGCCCGCATCGTGCTGAGGTTGTGAAGATCGTCAAAGGTTCGCAAACACCTGCTGTTTTGAAGGATCCTTTTCCAAATCAAGACAGTAAAATGATAGGCTCTTCCTCTAATGCCTCAGAAGAACTCATAATGATGATGTCACATGTAAGGATTGCAACACAATCGCAAGATTACGGGAGTAAAAGTCCTTTTGGTGGAAAGGAAGCTGAATCTTCCAATTCCAATCCATCAACCTCAGCTCCGTCCGGTTCTGATCCACTACAGATCGAGAAACCTAATCCCGACTTAGTAATCAAACCGCCCGCTAAGGGTATACTTCGAAATTCAGCTTTCAATCCTCATGCGAGAGCTACTCAGAATTATAACATTGTTGAAGATTTAGTTGTTTCACCTTCAGCAATGTCGGCTTTGGAAGTGTTGCAATCATGTCCAGCACAGCGGAAAATGCTACTATCGGCTATAGGAGCTGTCAATCTTCAGGACTCTAACCTCATAGTCTTCGATTTAGAAAATAGTACACCTCGCCTTCCTCATCAAATGGCTTTCCAGATTCCAATGTTAGTAAAAAGCAGACCTTGTTTTAGGACTGTGATTGATGAGGGAGCTTCCACGTGTATTATGTCGATACAGTGTTGGAAAACCCTTGGTTCTCCTACGCTTAATCAATCCCCAACAATTATAAAGGCCTTTGATGGCCGAGGGTTTCATCCTTATGGCATTCTATAGGATTTGCCTATAAGGGTTGAAGGAAAAATCGTTAATCTAGATGTGGAGGTGGTTGATGCCCCTCTAGATTACAACCTTCTTTTGGGTCGTAGCTGGTCTTACGCCATGACTGTTGTTGTTTCCTCAGTCTTTCGGCTTATTAAGTTCCCACATAACGGAAAGATTGTAACAATAGATCAATTAACTTATTTCTCATCCAACCCATCCTCTGCTGAGAGTATTCAACATGTTGGAAAAACCGCTATCCCTTATAAGGATGTTGGAGTAGGATTGGTTAAAGATTCGGGTTTACTCGGAACTTTTTCCTTTCCTCCTCCCAACGTACAGTCTCCTTTCGCAACCATTCATATGATTTTGTCAGAATCCATTGTTCTTGATGATCCTTGGGTCGTTCCATTCGAATCCGAGGTGGAGTCTCTTGGCGATGCTATGCCTTTGAGTCCCTTTGAAGTTGCTTATCAAGCAATACAGTCATTTTCTGACTCAAATTCAACCAACCCTGACCTAGTGAATGAGATCAATGGGAAATCACTTTCAATTTCAAGCTCGGAGTCAACAACTTTTTTCAGAAATCATTCACACTGATGAACAAATTCGGGAATTGTTATCCATTGATGCCTTACCATGGGAGGATCTTCATCATAGGTCTTGATTTTACCCGAGATTGATCATTTTGAAAATGATTTTTCATCCATTTTCACCATTGAATATGTCAAAGAACCACAGAATCCACTGAAACATCCTGATTCTGAACAAAATTTAGCCATTATTTCTCGCACGGTTCCTATCGACATTTCAGTCAAACCTGGGATTGTTGAAAACATTCACATAGGTGCTTCCTGTACAGACGTTGAAGTCAACACATATAAAGCCCTATTTCAAGAATTCTGCGACGTTTTTTCCTGGTCCTATGAGGAAATGCCAGGAATTGTTCCTTCAATCATTGTTCATGAAATCAAAACCTACCTAGATGTTAAACCCGTCCAGCAACGGTTACGTCAAATACACCCACGAAAAGCTGCTACCATCAAAACTAAAGTTGAGAAATTACTTAAAGCAGGTTTCATTTATCCAATTCCTTTAACGGATTGGGTATCGAATATTGTTCCAGTTAATAAAAAACAAGGGACAATAAGAATATGCATCGACTATAGGGATATTAATCATGCTTGTCCCAAAGACAATTATCCCACACCCTATATCGATCAAATTATCGATGATTGTGCCGGAAGTGAAATATTCTCCTTTATGGATGGATTTTTCGGTTATAATCAAATTAACATTCTACCTGCAGATCAACCAAAAACGGTTTTCATATGTCCATGGGCGACCTTTGCTTATTACAAATTACCTTTTGGACTGAAGAACGCCGGAGCAACTCTTCAAAGGGAAATGTCTTACGCATTTCATGACATCAAGCACATTGTGCAGCCCTATCTCGATGATCTACCAGTTCATTCATTGTGAAGAGCCGATCATCTCACTCACTTACGAGCTATCTTCATGAGATGTAGGCATTATCGGATTAGGCTTAATCCGCACAAGTGTGTTTTCTGTATCGAAACGGGTCGATTACTGGGATTTGTTGTATCAAAAGCTAGAATTCGTGTTGATCCTTCGAAGGTCAAAGCCACTTTCAAGTTACCACCTCCTTCGACTCTTCGCCTACTCTAGAGTTTGCAAGGGAAAGCAAACTTTTTACGTCGTTTCATTCCTAACTACGCCGAGATTACAAAAGGTTTCACCTGGTTGTTGAAGCAAAACACTCCATTCTTTTGGGATGAGATAGCTGACAAATCATTTGATGCTCTAAAACATGCATTGACCCATGCGCCATTATTGCATCCTCCCAACTACAACCAGGACTACTTCTTGTACCTCGCTGCTTCCCATTCCACAATTGGGATGGTTTTAGTTCAACAGGATGAATTCAAAATTGAACATGTGATATATTATCTTAGTCGGACTGTAACTCCAACTGAGTTAAAATATTCACATGTGGAGAAACTGGCCTTAGCTGCAGTCCAAGTTGTTCAGCGTTTTCGTCACTACATTTTTTTACGCAAAACCACTATCATTTCTGACTGTAACCCTATGCAATACATTTTCACTAAACAATTGCTGGGGAGCAAGTATTCCAAATGGATTGTCATCCTGCAGGAATTTGACTTGGAATTTGAAAAGGCCAAGTCAAAGAAGTCTCTGGTTTTTGCAGAACTAATGTGTGATTTCCCTCGTACCAATACCGAACATGTGGCGGAAGAATCCACTGCGGACGAATCCTTGTTCCTTATCAACACCATTGATCCATGGTACGGAGATATCATTGTCTATCTCCAAACCCAATCTTTTCGGCCCGATACTTCACGATCTCAACGCCGAAAAGTACGATTCCAATCCCAACCTTACACTATTATTGGAGATAAACTTTATCGTCATGGGGTGGATTCCGTCTTTCGTCGTTGCCTTACTCATGATGAGGCTGAGAAGGTTCTTAATGATTTCCACTCTGGAGCGTGTGGTGGTCATATGTCTGGGTATGCCACAGCCCAAAAGATTTTGTGTGCTGGCTATTTTTGGTTGTCCTTGTTTAAAGATTGTATTACTGTTGTCCAGGAAATGTCACAATTGCCAAATTTTTGATCGAAAGATGCACGCTCCTCCTGCTTCTCTCCATCCTATCATTTCCGTTGGTCCTTTCGCAAAATGGGGTATCGATTTTATTACATGTAACCCTCACTCGGTTGGGGGGCATGCGTACATCATCCTTGCGGTAGATTATTTTACCAAGTGGGCCGAGGCGATGCCTACATTTTCGACAGACGGCAAAACTGCTGCGATTTTCGTTTTCAATCATATAATTGCTAGGTTTGGTGTCCCCCAAGCGATTATCACTGACCATGGGAGTCATTTTCGAAACATCATGATGACCAAACTTACAGATCAGCTTGGCCTGCGTCACGATAGTTCAACTCCATATTACCCACAAGCAAATGGTCTGGTTGAAGCAGTCAACAAAGTTCTAGTCACCATGATCCGACGAATCATTGGGATTCATCGGTCAAATTGGAACAACATATTATTTTCAGCACTTTGGCCGTACCGAACCTCAGTCAAAACATCAACAGGTTTTACTCCCTTTCAACTGGTTTATGGTTTAGAGGCAGTATTGCCCATTGAATGCGAAATCCCGTCATCACAAATTGTTGTGCAATTATTACCAGGAACTTCCGAAGAGGAAAAACGTTTATTATACTTAGCTCAATTAGATGAGAATCGACGCAATGCTGCATTAGCTGTCGAAACTCGTGCCAAACGCATCAAAGCTCAGTATGATCGAAATGTTACACCTCGCAATTTTTCGAAAGGCGACCTAGTTTTACTTTACGATCAAGCAACCGATAAGCTAGGGGCTGGCAAATTTGTACCCATGTGGCATGGTCCATATATTGTCAAGCGGAAGCTAGCAAAAGGGGCCTATGAGTTGGAAGATTTTGACGGTGTTTCTTTAGGTAAACCTAGGAATGGGCTTTATCTAAAGCGATATTATGCTTAAACGGATAGCATGGAGATTTCATTAGATTAGTTTTTTCTACGTTGGTGTGTTCATAGATTAAGATTGTGTGCTTTACTTTAGTGAGTGTTTTTCATTAGTAGTCCTCCTTATCTTGATTTTACTCCTGATATTGCAGATGTCGACGCTTATCCAAACATACATGGGTTTCGCTGATGGCACTTATCGTAGTACACGGAACATCTCTTCCGCAGCTTGGGTTATCTATTCACCCTCTGACGAGTTAGTATCTATGCACGGGGTAAGCCTCGGTCAAACAACAAACAACATTTCAGAATACAGTGCAGTGATTGAATTGTTATCTGAATCCATCTCATTTGGGATTCGAAGTTTGATTGTTAATTTAGATTCGAAACTCGTTGTATTACAGCTTAATCGCGTTTATGCCATTAGAAATCTAGTATTATTACGATTATTTTTTAGAGTCTATCTCTTGGAACGAGAATTTGATTACATAGCATATCAACACATTCCAAGATATTTAAATACATTAGCAGATGCAATTGCTTCTCGAATGTTAAATAGACATTTGCATTGAATCAAGCAGTAAATTTAAAAACATCTCATAAACATGTTTTGTAAGATAACCATAGTAATAGCATAGCATAGCATAAGAGTGTGTCAAAATATACATCGTCCTTGATCATAGGTTGAAAAACACCTTATGATCGGCAAAAATAATAGTATCAAAAGTCATATCAAAAATGGGTCTACAAAGCGATCATCCCATCACTAGTGATGATCCCGATAGGACACTACTGCTCGGGCCACCCTACAAAGGAACCTCCTAAAAGGTCCGGGGACCCCAATCACATAACGCTGAAGCCGAAGTGGAATGTCATCTATGCTCATCTCTAGAATGTCTGCAGTCAAGCGCTCTAGGTGGCTCTCCAACTCAGCCAAAGTCTCTGCTATCTGGTCCTGTGGGGCTGGTGCCGCGATAGCTGGTTGTCTCCGATCATAGGGCTGGAGAGTGGCTGGTCACCATGGACCCACATCTACATTTAAAAACCTTTACTATTAGTTTTTGGACGATTGTTAAAAATACAAAAACATACATATAAAATTAAAATGTTGAAAAACAATTTTTACCTCTGTCATCCCATTGCTCTCCTGGTGGAAGAGTCATATCGGGATCACTGCGATAATCCATCCCAGCGTATGGAAAATCCTGAATAATAAAAATTTGGTTCTCTAACCAACAGAAGTACTCTGGGGTGAATTGAACGATCTCAGAACCCTCATCTAGATGACGGGCCATAACTGCGACCCATCGCATAACCTGAGGATCTCGGGGAAGTCCAGCCTCAACTGTGAGCTGTTGTGGAACCAGCATCGGTACCCTCTCTAGGGAAAAGTTGACAACTAAGTAACCATAACCAAATTTCTTTAGCTGCCCTTGCTTCGCTCTATTCAATTGGCCCTTCACATTGGCCAATATAGCATCGCACCAATTGAAAATGGTGCCTCGGAAGCAGTCCATTGCCATGCGCATCTAGGAGCCTGTAGCTAGATGCAGTGCTGCACTCTCACAGAGTCTGGTAACAGTAAAAGCAATAACCTTCAGTTCAGGATGGGAGATGGTTTTCACATCTATCTGTTTGTTCGGATCCTGGTTGTTACAGAACTCTAGTCGGAGACTGGCGACAGATTGGCCACCTGGCCTAGATCTGAAAAGAGATAATTGCTCGCCTCTCTTGGGCAAGCTTGTCAAAAAATATACGTCATCCAACTCGATTTCGAGCCAGTTTCCGCCAATAATGAAGCACTGGTCCTGAATGCTCCATCTGTTTACCATCCACTGCAAAAAGTCTACCTGTGCCCTCATGCCAGGTATGGTCCAAAATTTGAAAAGCCCACATGCTCTCAATGCCTGTAATGAAGGCGGATGGAGAAATGTAGCCTGATCAACGTCCTCATGCTCTCTTTCCCACCAAACAAGCATATTGTGTACCTACAATGCAAAATAGGTGGATTAGAAATTTCATTCTAAACTTCTATGGGTCAAAAATGGAAAACTTAGGGTTGAAAATCCGCATTCCGCAGGGTTCGCACTCCACCTTTTAGAGACAATGCATAGGTGTGCACTTCTCCTTAAGGCAAGGTGCGGCACCCCAACTTTTCTTTGTGTATAGAAAATTCGGGGTGCGCAGGGGCCACATGGCACCCCTGCGCAACCACCGCGAACGATTTTTTGCCCTAAATTTCCTCCAAAAATCAAAATCTAAACCCTAAAACGAAATTTGAAACAGATTAAATGCAAGTCAAGGACATTGTGGATTTCCTGGAGAAGACGGTTTTGAATTCCAGCGGTCAGATTTTGTGCAATCTCCACGGGAAGTTTTTTACCAAAAGCTCTTACTTTTTACTCCAAAGGTAAACGGTAAAAATGAACTTGTAAAAAGCCTTTTTATAAGATTTTTGAATAATAAATAAATTAAAATTTATTTATTTTTTACTTTGAAAAGGTCATTTTGGTGCATTTTTATTATTTTTTAAACAGATATGAGTAATGTTTGCAGTTTTTGTGCAGAATATTGGGGTTTCAAGTGAAATCGATCATTTTCGACAAAAAACACATAGGAGTCCTCTTTAAGCTCTTTTCAGACTCGTAAAAAAATGAAAAGATTGCTGAGTGTTTCTTTGTATACTCGTTAAAACGGAATTACAAAGACGGTCTTTTACAGCTCTTTTCCGACCGTACAAACATGAAAAGATTGTCGGACTTTTGTCGTTTCAAGTTCGATATTGGTAATAAAACGACGTGTTTTCAGTCACTTTTTTACTTTTTCAAATTGAAGGCATTAAACATGAAAAGTACTCCTTGGTCGTAACGATCAAGCGGTTCTCTCAATTATTATTTTATACTTTTTCGGGCTTGGGAGACACAAATTTACAAAAAAGGACAGTCGTGGAGTTTTCTTTAGTTTTTCTTCTGACTCTCTAAAATTGAAAAACACCAAGTTTCTCCTATACTAGACTCGTTAAAATTTCACAGTAAAGGACTTGTTCAATTACAAACAGGAATGGACCACTCCTTCTTAGGGTTCGAATTTAAACTAAGTTGGACTCATCCGAAGGATGAGCTTATAACCAAGCAAATGTTATCCTCCTCAAGCTTGTCAAAAATAAAGAGGTACTTGCCAGAAATGGTGTGGGAAAATGAGAAAAATGAACCCGTTTTTTGTACTCTGTGTTTAAAAAACTTTCCATCACTCTTGAACACGACACTTTTATCCACCTGGGTTGGGAAATCCTTTACCTAAGAGTTAATCAAACCACTTTGAAAGTCTTCAACCGGTTTCCGGGTATTAACTTTGGGTCAACTGTCACCAAGCCATCTGCTGTGTCGTTACGTGTTCAAGGGGTCTGTATAAATAAACCATTCACCTACAAAATATTTTTCATCCATCATTAACCACCCCTGAGTTAAGTTCTTGCTAGTTTTATTTCTTCAGACTTGATCTTTGATTTCATGTTATGGGCTTGCCCATGACGGATCGCTTTCTATCGACTCCAACTCATTATCTAGAAAGATGATCTAGAAATCGTCAGTATCTTGGAATATGCATGCCTCAGTGGCAGGTTTCTCGCCTTTGATGACAGGTTGCATCATTGACCTTCGATCAACGGATTCCGTGACATGTTCGACATCGACTCATTCATTCACGTCTCATGGATTGTACTAGGTACTTTGAGGGCCATTGGCATTACTGGTGGTTCCTCTCACACTTGTTAACAGTTTACATAATTGACCGGTAATCAAGTGGTTTCTCCCATGTTCGACTTCGACACATCCATTCACATGGGTAGAATCGTACTGGTTCGGAAAGTAGAAATGAAGACCCTGGATCTAGTTTCCACCATCCAGGCTGCGAAGAATTTTGTTTTCATTCTATAGTGGACTATTCATAAACAGATGGTTGTGTCCATACTGTGTCATGTGTTCCTACTTGTGATGTAATACAAAATCATCCCTGTAACAGAGTAGTTTTTAGATAGCTCTTAGTTAGTTTTGATCTTAGTATGGGAATGCCTACCTCAGCGATGATATGTTTGCATATATATATTTTGCATTGAATTTTTTTACAGGTTCGACCGGGGTATCCACAGGAAGATCCTTGAAATGATAAAGTCCTTCACTCTTCTTAGATGATCAAAAACCATTCTCATCTACTACAGACTTCGCACTTTAGGGGGCAATCTGTTACACAAAAATTGTCACCATGACTTTCTACAGTTCGTGCGAGTCCATCAATACTCATACATCCCTCTTTTGTAAGTCTTAAACCTCAGCTCTTCATGTCAAGCCTTGAAAATGGGAGAAAGACCTTAAAAATGTCTCAAACCCTGGTTTCGCAATTTCTCCTAGTATTGCCTGCGGTGCCGCACCTAATGGTCATGTTTCCTGCGAACCTGACCACTCTGTATATTTAGTGATGGGTGCGAACCCCTGTAAAAGTTAAAAAGGTGTGAGTTCATTCTTAAAAACTTAGCTTGGGTCACTTCTAGAAGGAATATTACGCTGGAAAGTCCGCTCCACCTTGGTTCATCCATTCCATAACTAAGGGAGCTAACTCCATGATATGATGTGACTATCCCATTGAAGGAGGAACTTATCCCTTCAATGGTGGACCTGCAACTTCCTCCATTTGCACTATAAATTCATGCATTGGGCTGGTTGTAGAAGAGGTTGAAAGCTGAAGATTCTTGAGGGTAAACACTGCTGAAAACTAGGCTTCCTTTTTGAGCTTATGAGAGGAGAGATCACATACCTTTCATGTCATTTGGGAAGTGAGT
>APFE030305054.1:99919-118576 GCA_000404065.3 Pinus taeda | reverse complement strand
TTCATTAAGTTAATACAATCAAGTTTATTTTTCTCAATGAACTGTCTCTAATGGTTTGTTTTATGAGCTCCTTGATCTTCATAATGAACATGTTTTGTTATACGCAGGTATGCTTTGATGTGTGCTTGTTTGTGTATGCAGGTTATTGAATGGGAACTACTTAAAGTTGTTGGAATAAAACTGCTTCAAACAAGCGTCGGACCGAGGTACAGTTTTTTACACTTCATAGTATTCATTATTGAATTGAAACATGTTTAGAGAGAAATAAGTTTGCTTTTTCTCTTTTTTGCTAGATATCATTAGATACTAGGGAGATCGGTCTTGTCCGCAAGAACGATTTATCCGGCCAACAACACTTAACAAGTAAGAATCTATCTAGAGGATTACCTATCATATCCATCTCCTGATCAACCAAGACAAAAATGAGGGTTAAATGAGAGAAGTAACATTCTCAGAAGTGGATGAGGTGGTAATTTTGATGCCACGAAATAAATCCCTAGGACCAGATGGATTTAATATAGACTTCTTTCAATCATGATGGAAATTTATTGGACCTAAAGTTCATGCACTGGTTGAAGAATCCTTGTAGTCTCAAAATGTATGGCCAAGTCTTAATGCTACTTTCATCACCTTAATTCATAAGGTTGGTAGAATGGATGACCCTAATGGTTTCCAACCAAATTATGTTTGTAATTTTATTTATACAATCATCTCTTTTGTCATTGTTAAACACTTGAAACCCTTGTTGAGTGGTATCATCTCCCCTAAACAAGTAGGGATTGTCAAGGGTCGTCAATTTCTCAAAGGTATTATGATTTCCCATGAGATGGTTCATTCCTTATAGCGATCCAAAAAGTTAGGTATGTTGATTAAGCTAGACCTCTCTAAAGCCTAGGATAGACTAAGCTAGGATTATGTTTTGAATGTCATGTCAACCTTCAGGTTTCCCTCAACCTAGGTTTCTTGGATCAAATCCTTAATCTCAGCCCCTTTTCATTCCATCATCCTAAATGGTTCTCCCTCTTCACCTTTTAACCCATCAAATAGCATTCAACAAGGTGAAACAATATCCCCATTTCTGTTCATCTTGGTAGCGGACGGCTTGGGGAGATATCTCAAAATAGTTGGTCAAAGAAATATATTAAAAGGTTTTTGACCTTTTGGTGAGGACCTCCCTATCACCCACCAACAATTCGTTGACAATATTTTTCTTTTATATCAAGCCTCATTGAGGAAAGTGTGGGAAATAAAGTCCATCCTTTCAAACTTCATGCAAGCCTCTTGAACTTTTTAATGGGGAAAAGTCTAATGTTTTTTTATTTAGTATTAATCCCCAGGTTCAGGGGTTCCTTACTTGTACTTTGGAATTTGGGATAAGTAGTCTATTGGCTAAATACTTGGGAGTCATGCTTGTTGTGAATTGTTTAAAAGTTGCTTGTTGGCAAGAGGTTCTTCAAAATCTCTCGAGAAAGCTGGAGAGTTTGGATTTCAGATTGCTTAATTTGGCTGAAATTTTAATTATTTTTGTAGTTAACTAGTTATTATTATCCTATCAATTGATTAGTCATCTTCTGAAAATTGTTTGTTGTAAATACTGAATGAAACAATACTACAAATTCACATATAAATTATTAACCACAGGAACTGAGAAAATTGTTGCACACACACACAGAAATAATGGAAACCATTATTTTTGGAATAATTGTCCCTAGAAAAACCCCAGTGTAGTAATAACCAGTTCTATAGATGAGTATTTTGTTATTCTTCAGCAAAATATGTGATGGATAAATTACAATTTGTTTGTTGTAAATTAGACAATCTACAAAAAATTATTTTTACCACTTCTACAAATTGATTTGTCCTCTTGGAAACAATTTGGCCTCCTCTAAACAATTCTATCTCCCTCTGGCTCCCAATCTTCTGACATGTGCATTCTCATCTTTAGAAAACTTGCACTACAAATGAAATAACTTGGCCTCCTTCTGGAATTCAACCTCTGGTGCAAAAATTGACTTTCATATGTAAATCAATTTCTCCTGCAAAGCTTCTCCTTGCTTTGACAATTCATCCTCCTTAATAAATTTTTACTACTTGTGAGGGTAATTCACACTCCTCTCTAGAGTAATTCGCACCACTAGAAAATTGGCCTCTCTCTTCAAAGAAATTGATCTCCAAATATATCTGGAAATCATTGTGATAAATTCCTCCAACAATCCTTTCTCAAAACATTATTGATCTTTCTTTTTTGGTGCCCCTATGATGATTTGCACCCTTTATAACACTGCAATAATGTGTCTTAATGTTTCATTGATCCAGTCCTCTGAATGACCCATCAATTTCCTCTTATAATCTCCCGTTAACGAATCAACGACCACGATCTAATCTCAATCAATGGCTAAGATCATATTGAACCCACCAAATAAATTTTCCAAAAGTCTCTAGAGGAAAATTGATTTACCTCAATTAATATGACTTAATTATTCATTTCTAGAAGTTGGGAAAATTAATAAGATGGCTAATTAATTTTAATCAAGGCATTTTCCTAAGAAACAATTTATAGGTATTAGAGAAAATGTGTTCCTTATCCTCATAGAAAAAATATTAGACTAGAACACATGTCTGAGCTACACAAACTAACACTCCCTCTTACCAAGGAAGGTGTTCTACATAACACCCAACTTGTCTCTAAAGAAGATGAATCTTGTCTTTCTGAAGCCTTCCTCAGTATATCTTCTACCTGCTCATCTATGGGTATATATTGTAGTTGGAAAATATTCCGCTACACATAATCCCTGATGAAGATGTATCTCATGTCTATATGCTTGGACCTATCATGAAACATTAGATTCTCTAAAAACCTGATGTAACTCTAATTGTCACATTGTATCATTGTTGTCTCAACCCTCTGACCAAATAAGTCTAATAGAAACTTTTGATGCCATATATCCTCATACGTAGCCATGTTGAATGTTATGTACTTTGCATCTATAGAACTCAATGCCACTGACTTTTTTTCTATTGTACCAAGAAACAACACTTGATCTCATGTTGAAGCAGCACCCTGAAGTATTTTTTTGATCCACTGTGTTACTTGCTTAATCTGCATTAGAATAGCCAACCAATCTAACATGATCACCTCAAGTATACCATATCCCATATTCAATAGTTACACACAAACATCTCATCACATGTTTTTATGTTCTCCAATGCACTCTCTTCGACTCCACCATGAACTGACTAAGAGAGTTTACTGCATAGGATATATCTGGTCTGGTGTTTACCAGACACGTGAGAGATCTTATCAACTTCTTGTACAATGTGGGGCTCACATCCTTCTTGTTGGATGTATCTATCTTCCTTCAAGTAGTGATCATGGGAGTAGACATGGCTCTACAATCTTCCATCCCAAACCTCCTTAGGATCTCAAAATACCACCATCTATCTTCAATATCCCCATGCTTAGAAAATAGTGCATGAGCCCCAAATCCTTTATCTTGAACTCAACTGTAAGATCCCTCTTGCACTCCTCTATGAGACCTAGTGAACTTGTCAAGAACAATTCGTCCACGTATAGGACAAGAATGAGAACCTCACCCCCAACCACCAAGTAATATAGGTTCAATTTTTCCTCACTCTTCATGAAGCCATGCCTTGTTATTATCTTTCGATGCACTCGTACCATTCCCTGGGAGTCTGATTAAGCTTGTACAAAGCTCTCTTCAACTTGCACTCGTGGATTTCTTTGTTGTGTGCCACAAATCCCTCTAGGTATTCAATGTACACCTCCTCCTCTAGTTCACCATTCAGGAATGTCATCTTGGCATCCATTTGATGGATTTTTCATCTCATATATGCTACTAATAAGATCACAACTTGTATAGAAGTGTACTTAGCCACAAGAGAAAACTTATCCTTGTAATATATTCTCTCCTTCTGATAGAACCCCTTGGCCATGAACCTAGCCTTGTATTTCTCAATGCTTCCATCTGCATCATGTGTGATCTTATAGATCCAGTGTGATCCAACCACTGCCCTATCTGTCAGTGTAGGTACAACCTCCCATACGTCATTTTGCATGATTAAGAGGTATTATTCAACCATTGTATCTCGCCACACATGCTAGTGTGTAGCCCCATGATAGATGGAAGGCTTTCTATCTACCAACTGACAAACCAATTCCACATATCCAGTATACCTCTCTAGTTGTCTGTTTGATCTTATAGATCTAGTGTGATCCAACCACCTCCCAATCTGTCAATCTAAGTACAACCTCCCACACATTTTTTTGCATGATTGATAAGTATTCCTCAACCATTGCATCTTGCCACACTTTTTGGTGTGTGCCCCCCTGATAGTTGGAAGGATCATTATCTACCAACACCGTGTAGTCGGTGTACCCCTCTAGTTGTCTTTTCTCTCTCCTACATGTCTTAGAAGTCCCACAAACTCCTGAGCATCCCTTAGTGTCTGCTAAACCTCGTGGTTCCTCCTACAAATAGTGAAGTTAGGAATATCCACCTCCTTTTCCTCCTGATGCATCTCCCTAATCTATTGCATCTACTACTCCATGTTCTATGAACTCTTAGGAAAACCTGCACCTAAGCTAGTGCTTATACTCATGACTATACTCGTGCTTTGTTTCCCTTGATCTTGCCGCTCAACTCTAGGAGCTTCTGCTAACTACTCACTCTGATCCTTTGTTTCTATCAAATATCTATAACTCTTGTATGCCTTATCCTCCATGAACTTGACATCTCTCCTCATAATGATCCACCTAGTCACTAGAATAAATATCCAAAAAACCTTGGAGGTTTCGTTGTAACCAACAAAAAAACCTCACTCTGTATTATGATCTAACTTCAAATGTGTGTCTCCTAGTATGTGAAAATATGTTAGGCTGCCAAATATCCTAAAGTAAGTGACATTTGGCTTCTTCCCCGTGAATGCCTCCTTGGGTGTCATCTTGCCAATTGCTTTATGTGGGACCATGTTCTAAATATAGATTTTTGTACTACATGCCTCTACCCATAAATAACATCTCATACAACATTGCTCTCGCTACCTCTAAAATAGATTTTTTCTTCCTCTCAACAACCCCATTATGTTGCGGCTTGCAAGGAATCATCCACTCTCTCGTGATTCCTACCCTGGTACAGAACTCCTAGAATTCATTGTTGATGTACTCACCTTCGTTGGTGATCCAAGAGTCTAGATATTTTTTCCTGACACATTTTCAACTAGAGCCTTAAACTCTTAAAAGTTACTAAATACTTCATCCTTGGTCTTCAAGAAATAGATCCAGGTCTTCCTAGAGAAATCATCGATAAAAGTGGAAAAGTACTCATACCCTTTGAAATATTTCATCGACATTGGCCCACATATATCTAAATGAACTAAGTCAAGCATCTCCTAATATCTATTATCACTCCTTGGAAAAGTTAATTTTGCAAACCTCCTCAGCACACATCCTCTACAAACATCATCATGCTCTATGCTCACCTCTGGAACACCTGTCACAATCTCACTAATAAATTTGATTGATCCATGATGAATATGGTCCATTATCCTATGCCATAACTCCCCTTAATCCCTCGAAGTGTTGTTGTTAACTAGTTCCTTTGAAGTGTCCATCTACAACCTGTACAATTGGTCACTCCTAGCTCCAAATGTTATAGGTGACCTCCAATCCTTGTGCTTAAATAGCCCCTTTGTCCCTCTAAATATAACATTGTATCCTTTGTCCTAAAGGACTGATACAAAGATCAAATTCATCCCCAATCCTAGCACATGCAAGACATCATGAGTAGGAATCGGCTTGCCATTCTCCCTCTAAAATAACACAATCCCTCTTGCAACTGGGTTGCACTTGGACTTCTTACTCGTATGAATCTAGAATTTAATTTCCTCTTCCTTATAACTAGAGAAGTACTCTATAACTCTTGTCATACGAAATGATGTTCCATTGTATATATATTAGACACCTAATGAAGTTGATCTAGATAGGAAAGCGATCAATGTGATTTCCTGATCCATCATGTTGGAGAGCTCATATGTATTTTTTGAAGCTACTACTTGCTCCTTTCCCTTCTTCTTCCTCTATGGACAATTGCTGACATAGTGGCCAAACTCGTGACAACATAGCACTTTACCTTTGAAATTTCCTTCTCTTATTCTCTCCTTTTGTGCCTAATGCCTTGCTAGGTCCTTTCTTCACCATGTCTTCACCTTCCCTTTTCTTGCTAGGGATACATTCTCTTGTTCCTTCTCAAACTTCAGAATCTTGGCATTGTTGTTGCTACTACCATTAACAAAGTTGAGCCTGAGCTCCTCTTGAATGAAATCACTCCATAGGAAATTCCATCATAGAAGTGTATCTTACCCATTGATCACTTAGATCAACACACTCCATTCCTTAGAAAATCCATTTAAAGTTATTGTCACTAGCTCGTCATCACATGGCTTATCTCCTACTCCAACCAATTGATCTCTGGCACGTTGAACTCCAGTAAGATAGGAAACCACGCCTTCTCCTTTCTACATCTTGATGGTCCTCAACTTCTCTCTGAGAATAAATTTCCTATTCTCTGTAGTATTCTGGAACATATTTACAATTATGTCCCACATCTTCTTTGTTGTGTCCTTCTCTGCGATATGTGGAACAATATGGTCCTTGACTCCACCAAGGATAATTCTCTTAACTTTGTCATTCTCCTTTTTGTAAGTTTTTATCCATTGTGGATCTGTCAATACAGAAATAGTGTTCTCTGCATAATCCTTCAGTCCATACTCATCCAATAAGAATTCATTTAGGATTTCTAGACGCAAAAGTTAGAGGCTCCATCCAATTTGTCCCGGTCTCTCAAACTTGCTATGGCCATCTCTAAAAAACTAGAAATATAGTGAAACCAAATAAACTAGAGAATAGAAACTTGGTTCTTAAACCCTCAAACTTTCTCTTCATATGCCTACATAGATCCTCCTTATTCCCTTAGATCCACTTCAATACCATGTGAAATTTCAATTATTGTTGCATTTTTCTAGTTATTATTCTCCTATCAATTGATTGTTTGTCTTTTGCAAATTGTTTGTGGCAAATATTAAATAAAACACAACTGCAACTTCACAAAAAAATAATTAACCACAAGAACTAACAAAATTATTGCACACACACACACAAATAATGGAAACCAATATTTTTGGACAAATTGTCCCTGGAAAAATCCCAATGAGGGCAAAACCAGCTTTGTAGATGAGTATTTTGTTATTCTTCAGCAAAATCTGTGATGGAGAAATTACAATTTTTTTGTCGTAAATTAAAAAACCTCCAAAACATTATTTCTACCACTTATGCAAGTCGATATCTCCTCTTGGAATAATTTGGCCTCCTCTAAGAAATTTGACCTCCCTTTGGCTTCTGATTTGCTGGCCCTATCTCTTGCATATTCACATTACTGAGGAAATAATTTGGGCTCCTTCTGAATTCAACCTCTAATGGAAAAATCAAATTTCTTGTGCAAATCTATCTCTCCTACAAATATTCTCCTTGATTTGATAATTCATATTCCTGTATAAATTCACACTGCTTTCTAGGGTAATCCACACCCCTCTCTAGATCAATTCACACCACTAGAAAATTAACCTCTCTCTGCAGAAAAAATTGATCTCCAAATATCTCTGGAAATTATTTTGATAAAATCCTTCGACAATCATGTCTCCAAATGTTGTTGATCTCTCTCTGCTAGTGCCCCTGTGTTGCTATTGAGCCCTTGCTAACATTTCAATATTGTGTCTCAATATCTCACTCATATATTCTCCAAATAACCCATTGATTTCCTCTTATAAACTCTCGTTGATGAATCAACGAGCATGATCTAATATCAACCAATGGATAAGATTTCAACTTTGGAAACCTGATTCATTGGAGAAGGCATTCAGGGTGTCCAGAAAAAGTTGACAGAAAAATTATGGCGACAAGGAAGTCTACCACTCACAACTATAAAGATGGAAGCGTTGGTTCTTCTATCCTTTCACAAACTACAAGTTTGACAACAAAACAATTTGAGGAAAAAATAGTAAAAGGGATTTGTTACAATTGTGATAGAAAATACACTAAAGGTCATAAGTGCATTTGAGAATAAATTATTTTACATAGATTTTGAAGAGGAAGAAGAAAAGGAACAAGAAACATCAAAAGAGGAGGATATACGCCAAGAACAAACCCCAGAGAAAGAAGAAATGAATCTAACCATATCTTGTAATGCCTTGGAGGGAATTATCACTCCTCAAACTCTCAAGATAGAAGGACATATCAAGAAGAAAAAGGTAATAGTGCTGATTGATTCGGGTAGTACCCATAATTTTATTCATTGTAAGATAGCCAAGGAATCGAATTGATTTCTATATTCAGCACCATAGTATCAAGTGATTGTTGCAAATGGAGGAACTATAAATCTCTCTGGAAAGTGTCATAATATTAAACTAACCATGGGGGAATATGTATTGAATAGTTCAATGCTTTCCATTCCAATGGGTGGTGTCAATGTTGCACTAGGAATCCAATGGTTATAATATTTGGGGATGACAGCTTTTAATTTTCAAGAACTTTTCTTGAAATTTTCTTGGGAATGAAAGAAAGTTGAATTAATGGGTGTCATGGGGAAACCAGGGAAGATAATCAGCTCTAATGGCATGAAAAAGATTCTGAAGAAAGAAATATGAGGCATAATTGCATAATTATGCTCACTAGAGGTTCAAACAATGAAATCATCTATTTCTTGAGATCTCCAAAAAGTCCTGGACAATTCTTCCAAGGTATTTGAGACTCCCAAGGGCCTCCCACCTATTTTTGGTCATGATCATGTTATTCATTTGATTCCAGGAAGTGTTCCCCCAAACATCAGGCCTTATAGATATCCTTATGCCCAAAAGATTGAAATTGAACGTATGGTTGCAAAAATACTAGAGGCTGGTATAATTCAACCTAGTCAAAGTTCTTTCTCTACTCTACTAGTATTGGTGCACAAGAAGGTTGGATCATGGCGTATGTGTTCGGATTATAAGGAGCTCAACAAGTTCACTATTAAAGATAAATTTCCCATTCCCATCATTAATGAATTGTTAGATGTTACATGGAGCAATTTAATTCACCAAGTTGGATCTTTGTTCAGAATATCATCAAATTAGAATGAAGACTGAAGACATTTTAAAAACAACATTCAGAACTCATGAAGGTCATTATGAATTTTTGGTCATGCCTTTTGGCATTACTAATGCACCTTCTACATTTTAAGGTATGATGAATTCCATTTTCAAACCTTTCCTTAGAAAATGTGTGTTAGTATTTTTTGATGATATACTAATCTACAACAAGTCTTGGAAGGATCATGTTCAACATGTTGACAGGGTGCTCAAACTATTATAGGAGAAACAATTATATGAAAAAACCTCCAAATGTTTCTTTGGAGTATAGGAGGTGGAATATTTGATTCATATTGTATCTCATAAGGGTTTTAAGGTAGACCCTAAAGAAATAAATCCATCAAGGAATGGAAAATCCCCACAACCCTAAAGCATCTTCGATGATTTATTGGGTTGACAGGGTATTATCACAAGTTTTTTTAAGAATTATGGGAGAAAAACAACACATTTAACAACATTACTAAATAAATATGCATTTTCTTGGAATCCATAATCAACTAGGGCCTTTGCACATCTTAAAGGGGCAATGTGCCAAGCACCAGTATTAGCTACGCCAGACTTCACAAAAACCTTTATTGTGGAATGTGATGCCTTGGGAAATGGAATTGGTGTTGTTTTAATGCAAGAAGGAAGACCCATTTCTTTTCAAAGTCATCCAATCAAGGGAAAGTATTTACAAAAACCTATTTATGAGAATGAAATTTTGGAAATTCTACATGCACTAAAGTTATGGAGACCTTACCTAATGGGAATACACTTCAAGGTAAAAACAGATCATGATAGTCTTAAATACTTTTTGGAACAAAGATTATCTTTAGAATAATAGCAAACATGGGTCACAAAGATGTTAGGCTATGACTTTTAAATTATCTACAAAAATGGGAAGTAAAATGTTGTTGTAGATGAACTCTCGAGAAAGTATGAGGATGTGGAACCATTTCTTTGTTTCATTTCTATTATCCAACTTGATTGGATAACTAAAGCAAGGGACAAATGGAAGAATGATGAATAGGTGTAGACACTCATTAAAAATCTACAACAAGATCCTAGTACATATGATACATTTATCTGGAAAAATGATTCAGTATAGTACAAAGATCGCTTATATCTTTGTAAGAATCCCCGACTCAAACAATATATTATTTTGGAATTGCACACCTCACCCTTAGGAGGGCACTCTGGATTTTTAAAAACTTACCATAGGGTCAAGAAGTATATTTTTGGGTTGTCCTTTAAATCTGATATTTAGAAGTTTGTGGCAGAATGTTTGGTTTGCCAACAAAATAAAGTTGAGCTAATTAAGACCCCAAGTCTGTTACAACCTTTAGCCATTCCAATTCAGCTTTGGGAGGAGGACTCAATGGATTTTATCACAGGTTTGCCTAAGTCTGAAAGAAAGAGTTTCATCATGGAAACCCAAATATTATTGAAAGGATAGAGATGCCATTTTCACTAGAAATTTTAGACGAAATTGTTTTCTTATCTTGGTACTCATATTATCATCCTCAACCTAATGGGAAAACTGAGATAGTGAACAAATTCTTGGAAGGATATCTTCGTTGGTTTGTATTTGATAAACAAACACAATGGGTCAAGTGGTTACCTTGGAATAAGTGGTGGTATAACACTTCCTTCAATACTACAACAAAAATGACTCAATTTATGGCACTTTATGGATATCATCCACCATTCATCACATCATATTTAAGATAAAATTCTAAGGTTCAAGCAATGGAAGAGTACATTGAGCATCAACAACAAGTTATCCAACTCTTAAAGGATAACCTCACTCTGGCAAAAAATCTAATGAAACAAGCAAATCGGCATCGGAGTGAAAGAAGTATTGATGTAGGTGACTGGGTATTTTTACTGCTACAACCATACAAGAAAATGTCCCTCAAGCAAGCTAAGAAGAATAATAAATTATCAATCAAGTACTATGGTCCTTATAAGGTGTTGCAAAATATTGGTACTATGGCATATAAATTGGGGTTTCTTGCATCTTCTTAAGTACACCTAGTTTTCCATGTTTCATGCTTAAAGAAGGTTATAGGTGACAAGATCACAGTTCAAATATTATTTCTAGAACTTGATGAAGAAGGAAAAATCATATTTTAGCCTGAAGCAGTCATAGAAATAAGAACCTGATAGCTACGTAATTGATTAATTTCATAGCATCTCATTAGGTGGAAGAACTTACCCATTGAAGATTCAACATGAGATGATGATAATTGTACACGGAAGAATCTGAAACTACTGAAGCGTTGAGGACAACACTTTTTTTAAGGAGAGAGGCATGTTAGGTCCCTATAATACTAGTGTAGCCTCCTTATTTTTATTATTAGTGTATTCCCCTATTGTTATTGTTGTGTGAATGTAGCCCCCATATTGTTATTGTTGTGCCCCATATAAGTCCACTATCATTATTGTTGCGCCCTTACATTATTATTGTTATGTAGGATCTTATTATATTGTGACCCCTTAGACTCCTATATATACCAAGGAGGTCTTATCATTTGTATCATCCATGAATTTTTCATTTATGTAATGTAAAGGAGGTTCCCCCCTTGAATAGGATAATTTTTAAGTCGATGATCTATATTTTATGTGAGTTGGTTGCATAACAACGTATGCTTTGCATGTCGAGCATTATACTCTACCCAGGTAGCCCCTATGGAGAAAAATTTGGACATGAAAGTTATGGTCTAAGGTGGCTACTTTTTTTTGGCTAGTCGGTTGCTAAAACATTTTGACCTAGGATCATATCCAGAAGAAGGGTTACCGAAGACCAACTTTATTCCCTTTTCGCAAATAGCATGGGGAGACAATGGAACATCTTCTCAACACCTGTTAATTTTCAGAATTGATATGGAAAAAGTTGATGGAGCTCTTTGGTTATTTATATCGGTATCCTCATAACCTAGTGGAGAACATTGAACAATGGAGGCCCAATCTATTTTCTAGTATAGTGGTTAATAGGGCTCAGTAAATATATGTGGGATTTGTAATGTCATCCATTTAGAAAGAATGAAATTTCTAGATTTTTTGTGATCAATTAGGAATGGTAGAGAAAGTGTGGAAAAATATCAAGCAACACATCCAAGAAACTATTTTAGTAGAGCCCTAGTGTTAGGATGATTGAAAATCTCCTCCCCAAGAATTTCATATTATGAATCATCTTAACCTATCTCTGTCCATGCTCTCTCTTGCTTCTCTCAAGCCTCTTAAACCCAAAGCCCTCTCCCTCTAGCTTCCATCTCCCCAGTGGGCTTTGTGGCTCTTACTTTTGATGTAGCATCTAAAATAAACCATGGCCTATCAAGGTTTAGGTTTATTATGAGACCAAATTCACAATATAATAAGAATTTACTCTAATGGTTGCGAAATATTTGTCAATAACGAAGTTGAGTTTATAGCACTGGAAAGAGGCCTAAATATTGTGGCCTTGGTAGGAATTTAAAAACTTCAACTCCATGGTGATTCTCAATTTATCATTCATACAACTCATAAGATTCTTCAAGGTGCCCCTATTGAAATTTTTTCCAAAAGTTGGAGGCTTACTAACTTGATAGTCTGGGTGAGAACCTTACTCCTCTCTTTCAATTATGTTATCACCTCCCACACATTGAGAATTGGTAGCGAGGATGTCGATCTCTTGCCTAATTTGGGGTCCAATCAACAAGGATTGTAGTTAGATTCAAATTTTCCTTTGAACTCATAGTTGGACTAGTAGGACAACTTGTAATGGATATTCAAAGGATATCAATCGAAATTGGAGGTGGAGGTGGCTAATGGGAGTTAAACTCCCCCAATGGGGGAGATCTTCGAGGCACTTAATGAGTTTGGTGGGAAAGCTTGCCACCTTGATACGACATAAAGAGTTAATAGGGGGTGATGTGGTCACCACCTTCTATGCATAATCATGTAGATGGGATTCATGAAAGAGGTGAAGGTTCTTGACCATATGTGGTCTTTGAGTGGAAATATTGGTACTTAGGGTAGCACCAAGTGGCCTTAGCCAGATCCCCTACATTAGGACCGAGGGTCGAGTAGAAATTTTGGTGGTTGTTGGTTGAAAACACTCTGGCCTTCATGCAGAAGAAGGATATTTGTGGCAATTCCTAATAAGAGTATAGATGGTTTGGTTTGCACAGTTTTTTTGAGTGTTGCATGTTTGGTCAAGCTTGTGGTTTTGCAAGGGGGAGGCAAAGGCCAAGTAGTTAACATTGCATTTCTCATCGCTCCTCAATTGCTTGTCTTTGCGAACATTGTAGGGGCTTCCTCATACCTAAATTTGAAATTCATTTCAACTACGGAATTGGGGATTGAGCCTATTGTTTTGATCACTATATTCTACCACCCTTAAGGTTGTTGGTAGTTTGGGTGTTGAGTCAGCAGGGGTATGCTTTTAGAAACATTCATGGGTGGTTGTTATCAACCTGTTCATCTTGGTGGAACACTTTTGGCTATGGCCTCTTTATCCAGATTCTATGGTCTCTATATTGTGGTGTGGATCTTTCATCAACTAGTTCTCTGGTCTTTTGGATTCTATCTCAGCAGGGGCAGGGTTCGTGATTCCTTTAACTTGGGAGTGAATTTTTTTAGTCAAAACCCTAGGTGTTATTTTTACCAACAAGGCATGTAACAACAGTGCATGCATAACAAACATGGGGGGGTGGGGCACAACCCCCAAGGCCACAACTAAATCCAACAATAGGCCTAGGTTGTTGTGGACACCTGCCATGTTATTGTCCCCCACTAAAACTCAAAGTGAAATTCGCTAGTTGGAGTCTCTTATTTTTCGTGATAAGTGGGCCCTATTGGATTCTGAAATCATGGATAATGTGTCTCCATGGATTCTTAACTCGCATACTAGTTTAGGTAGAAGGAAACATTACTTCTCAACCTTGGCCTTGTATTGACAGATGAAGGCCCTATTGAGAAGGGTGTTGATGGACAAGTGAGTAGAAAATTATGATGTGTTCACTAGCCTGGCAAATGTCAAAAGAGCCCAACATAACAAGAAAATGTGTTTAGAGAGCATTGATGCAAGGTTGGCACACATTGAGCTTCATTTTCTGTGTGAAATTACTCCATATGCTCCTCTAGGTTCCAATGCGAGAACTCCATCTCCTATCAATTCCTCAAATTCTTAAGATTGAATGTTTATTTTAAGCTTTTGGTTTTACAATACTATTGTAGTCACTTTAGTAATACTAGAACTACTAAAAAAATTTAAATTTTAGGCTAATTACTCTATTGGTAAGTGGCTAAAAACATTTGGTTTCACATTGGTTAGATTGATACCACCTACCTAGTGACATGTTTGATGATGAAGTATGTTATAGGTATGTTCTTTCATGATATTTTAAGGTAATAAATATTCAACTTACAAAAAAAATAGCATGATTATTGAGTCAAGAGGCTTATTCTAGAGCATGAGGGATGTTATGAGAACGAGAAGGCTTCGATGCAGGCACAACAAACCTCGTGCCCGGAATTTGAAGAAGGAACTCCTATTGGATCCGGGAATGGTGCTCCGGAAGTCACAAAAGAAGCATCTGCATGCATCCTTGAAGTCACGATGGGTACGCGTCTGGACTCTTGTTTTTCTTCTATGCCTCCTCCTTATGAAGTAAAAGATGCATGCTTAAATTCAAATTCGCATAGTCATTCAATTGTTGAACGCTCGCGGGTTGAAAACATCATTGCATCTATCCCCAAGATTAATCTGAACTGTGAAGAAGCTCCAAATGATATCGGTGATGTAAAAATCTCTCCTTCCAAACCTGTATGTCATTATAACCTGCGTTCCCTTGACAAAAGATTGGCTTCTGGAGACCCTATCGAAGGTTTAGGCATGGATGTACCCCAAACCTCTATGAAGAAGTCGAGGGGACGGAAGTCTTTCTTGTCTAAGGCTCAGGTGAAAGCAAAATTTGACGTGGTGGATGGTAAACAACTGTCGATTCTTGGGGTGCTTAGAGCAGCGAAACCCTGTGAGGATGTGTCAAAATGATCTTTCTTTCGTGGAACTGTAGGGGTTTAGCCAGTAAAACCAAAAAACTGGCTCTGAAGCAGTTTGTACAACGTTATAACCTAGAATTACTCATGCTGCAAGAGACCTTAGGCATGAGTTCAGAAATGTTGTCATCTCTATGTTCCATTCTCCCGGGGTGGCATTTTCAAGCTTTGGATTCCAGTGGTCACTCGGGAGGCTTGGCTATAAGCTTCAGGGAAGGAAGAATGAAACTAATCAATATGGGGGGGATGGATCATGTTTTGGGGATGGAAGCTATGTCCCTTGATTTTGACTTCCCTATGATAATCTTAAATATATACGGGCCATGCCAGGAGAGAGTCTCTTTTTAGAACAAACTTCTGTCTAAATCAGTGATGAGAAATCAAAATCTGGTGTTAGGAGGAGATCTAAATTTTTCCATTGGGAATGTTGAGGCTTGGGGTCCTTTAGCTAGAGAAGACCCTCTATTAGATTTATTTTTGAATGCCCTTGCTACGCATAATCTGATAGATGCAAACCTACTAAAATTGAAATTTTCATGGAGAAATCGTAGAACAGGTGAAGCTAGAATTGCAAAAAGATTAGACAGGTTTCTTCTAAGTGAAGATCTAACTTCCAGAATCCCGGTGTTCAGACAGTGGGTAGGAGAGGGGGGAAATTCGGAACACTTCCCAGTCCTACTCGAGCTGTCCAAGCCCCCCTTTAAGCCGACAACATCCTTCAAATTCAACGCATCATGGATGCAGGAGGAATCGTTCAGAAAGCTCTTTAATGAAACTTGGCAACACCCGTGTAGGGATGCCATAGAAGATAAGAGTTTCCTTTTTATGGAAAATTTGAAAAGACTAAAGAAGGCCACTTTGGATTGGGCAAAAAAGAGGAAGCAAAAACAAAATGAAGCCTTAATCAATATCAATAAGGAGCTTGGCGAATTGGAAAATCCTGAATTGAACGGCTATGAATCTCAGGAGTCGAAGGATAGGATATTGTCGTTAGAAAAGAAGAGAAGTCAAATTCTTTTGGATAGAGAAGAGGAATGGAGGTTGAAAAGCAAGGCAATTTGGTTGATGGCTGGAGATGAAAATACAAAAAAAAATTCACAATTATGCAAAAGGTAGGAAGATAATGAATACCATATGGAAGTTAAAGGACGAGGAAGGTAGAGAGGCCAATACTTTTGAATCTCTCTCGTACATGGGGAGAAACCATTTTCAAAAATTATTCTCTGAGCAAGGGGACCCCACATTAGCAGAGGTTATCAAAACAACCCAATGTTTTCCTTGATATGTGGAGGAGGAAGAAGCTGAGGGCTTTCAGGGAGAAGTCACACCTGAAGAAGTGGATAGTATTATAAAATCTATGGCCAAGGATAAAATTCTTGGGCCTGATGGGTGGCCTATAGAACTTTTCCAGCATTTCTTTGATCAAATTGGCTCAGAATTAACAAAGGTGGTTGAGGAATCCAGAAGAAAAGGTATGGTATATGCACCTTTTAACTCTACCTTTATAGCCCTTATTCCTAGGAAAGAAGACCCTGAGTCGTTTGAAGATTTCAAGCCCATTTCTCTCTGCAACAGCATTTATAAAATTATAACTAAGGTGATTGTTGTCCGTTTAAAGCCAATCCTGTCCAGATGCATCTCAAACGAACAGTTTGGTTTTCTGGATGGGCACCAAATTCATGAAGCCATAGGGGTGGCTCAAGAGACAATCCATAGTCTAAAACTGATGAAAAGGAGAGGAGCAGTGGTGAAAATCGACCTGTCAAAAGCCTACAACAGAATCAGTTGGACCTACCTCCGGATGCTGCTAACACACCTGGGTTTTAAAATTGACTTTATCAATTGGATTATGGGATGTATCATCAGTGTCAGTTATGCGGTTCTTATAAATGGAGCAGCCTCTCCTTTCTTCAAAGGGAAAAGAGGATTAAGACAAGGTTGCCCTTTGTCTCCACTGCTCTTCCTTCTAGTTGCAGAAGGGTTGAGCCAGCTAATTCTAAAAGCCAAAAGGGAAGGAATAATAAAAGGTCTGGAGGTTGCAGTCAACTTATGCATTTCGCATCTTCTTTTTGTTGATGATATTTTACTCTTCAGTAATGGAAACCAGTCAGAAATAAAAGAGATTAAGAAGATTCTTGAGCTTTTCATGAAAACATCTGGGATGCAAGTGAATTATAGGAAATCTCAGCTCATTCTGGAAGGCTTTAATAGATAGGAGAAAATCCAAATTACCTCAGTTCTTCCTTTTGATGTTTATAAGTTTTGGGACCCTTTCAAATATCTGGGGTTTTGGCTGAAACCAGATAGTTATAGGAAACAGGACTGGAATTGGTTGGTAGCGAAGATTGAAGCCAGAATTTCTCACTGGAGCTTTAAGTGGCTTTCCAGAGTAGGAAGGATAACTTTAATTAAATCAGTCCTTCTAGCAATCCCAGTTTACTGGGTTGTGTTGTCTTGGGTTCCTAAAGGTATATTGGAAAAGATAAGAAGAATCTATAGCAGATTTCTATGGGCTGGATCAAAGGAGTATTCAGTGCATCCCTGGAATGCCTAGGAGAAAGTGGCAAGGCCAAAAGAATGGGGAGGGTGGGGAATAAAAGACATCATTGCTTTTGGATCCTCCTTGGCAGCAAAATCAGGGTGGAGAATCATCAACATGGAAAATCTCTGGACGAAAGTGGTGAAACGGAAATACATTGACCCCACTCCTCTTGAGGATTGGATAAGGAACCTAGAAAAGAAAGGAGGAAATGTGTCGATAGTCTGGAGGGCGACTATAGAGGCCTTCAAAATTATTGAACAAGGATTGTCTTGGCAAATTGGAAACGGTGAAAACATTCGAATTGGAAGGGACCCCTAGGTGGGGTGTAACGAGAAGTTTTCTCTACCCCCTGGCCTGATTAGGCATCTCAAGTCCAAAGGAATTCTTTTCCTAAATCAAGTAGAGAAAATCAATCACTCAACCATATGGGGACAAGCTTGGAAATCAGGAGAGGAATTGGACCTTCATCCCCATTGGTGGAATGATTGGAAGGTCTACACTCAAGAACTTTCCAGATCTAATGTAAGGTTTAAAGACAAGCTGGTATGGGCTCACGCTGATTCTAGAATCTACTCCCCAAAATTTGGATACGAGTTCCTCATGACAAAAAAAGGCTGGGGAGATCCGAAATGGTGGGCAAAGTCAATATGGAAGTTAAAATTCCCTGCTAAAGCAAAACTTTTCTTCTGGTGTATTTTAAAAGGAAAAATCCCCACATGGGACATTCTACAATCCAGAATTAAGTCAGGGCCGGGAAGATGCACTATGTGCAAAAATGACTCTGAAACTATAACGCACCTTTTTATTGGTTATCCTGTAGTTAAAAAAGTATGGATGGAGGTTGAGAAGCTTATTCATTTACCGGTAGCCTGGGAAGGGGATAATACCTCTGA
>APFE030305054.1:70880-84228 GCA_000404065.3 Pinus taeda | reverse complement strand
CAGATCCAATTTTTTAAATTTATTAGAAGTCAATGCAACCTAACAAACTCTTTAATACACTATAGTTGTTGATAAGCATTAAGACTAAGCATATTCTTTTGAGAACCAATCTAGACCCCCAATTAAAAAATAAAAAAAAAAAAAAAAAAAAAAAAAAAAAAATCAACAAATCCTCATCCACCTTAAGTTGAAATAAGAAGCCTTCGGCAACTATTCTATTTTAAAGTGGTATTTGATATTCTCAATATTAGTGTGAAAAAATGCCCTTGGGGGCCATGTAAATGAAGTATTATGTCAATTGGGGTTATCTTGAGCGATTGAGTAGAGTGACTATTATCTTGCCCACATAGGTTCAAATCCTTGTTGAAAATTTAGATCAATTAAATAATATTGCGGGGGTGGTAGGAGTGGTAGGAGTAATCTTTCGCCCTGGTGAACAAATAGAGGTGTAGTTTACTTGGGGCCTAGGGGTCGCATCCAACAACCAAGCATAATATCTTGCCCTTTGGAAAGGGTTGGAACTGACAATTGACAGGAAAATCACCAAAAATTCAATTTTTGGGAACTCAATGATAACAATTCTTAAGTGAGGAAAGCAAAGGAATCGCCAAATTCAAGCCTTCCTCTGACTTTACAAAGGATAGTCTTACTATTTAGGCAATTTGAACAAACTGGTTTTTTCACGTCTTTAAGATAAATGAACTCCAAAGTTGATTTATCGGCAAACAAACTCCAAAGTTGATCTATTGGCAAACAAAATCCAAAGTTGATTTATTGGCAAACAAAGGAGCTACTATGGATCAAGGGGCTCTGTAAGTGAATCAAAGGGTATTAACTATCTCCCATCTTCCATGAAGAGAAAAGGATATATAATTTTTTTTAGCCTTGCTAAATTTGAATTAAGCCATAACATATTAGATATGGCTCCAATGGAAAAATCTGGTTATACAAATCCATCTCGCAATTAGACGATGATCATCAAATTGAGGTTGGTAATGGAATGTCGCTCAGTATTAACTCCTTTTCCAGGACATGATAGGATGGAGGTCCTCTATTTTTGTTATACCTCCATTTGGCGGATGATCTATGTATCAACAAGGTGCAAGTGGCATATGCATTTACCTCCCCAAGGCATAATAGCATTCACTCAAATGATGGGATGTTTGGCATTGAATTGGAATTTAAAAATACATAACTTGAAATTATTTTTGATCCCTCTCCGTATCGGCGGGCTGACATTTGAATGAATTCTTTGTACTCTAGTCATGGAAGTGGAGCCTTGGTAATTTAATGCACCAGGGGAGCATTTCCGCAGACAAATTCGATTTAAATAGAGTGAATTCAATCTATTTCAACCTCGCTCAATGCCATTGTTTAGAAAATATAACATAGATTCAAGTCGATCTCTACTTCTTGAATTGAATTGCGAGAAGATGTGAGGCCTACACATGGAGGATCTAGGGGAATCGTCCCGCAAAGGTGAGCTCACCAAGTTAAATTTCCTACTAGAAAAGTTATTGGAATCAGTGGAAGGTTTGATGCAAACTCTAATGCATGGGGGAGATACGGAGGAAAAAGAGAGGTTGACCTTTTAGTTGTTGATGACAACCAAATATGAATTGTTGCAAAGGAAGCTTGAGAAGTTTCAGTCATAGATGTGAACAAAAATGGCTATTATGTCTCTCAAGATGGTAGAATTCGAAAGCAATGTTTGCACAAAAGCAAAATTTGATATGGACATGGTTAGAGCCAGCAAGGACCAGTAGTAGAAAAATCCCAAATTTGATTGAAGAATCTGAAGCACAAAGCAAGAATGGAGATGCAACAGTCTAGACAAAATAGGTTTCTTATATATCTGAAAGTTTTTGATGTCATATAGGTATCTACTGTTGTTAGGAGTATTTTCCAGAGTTTATAGTAGGCTATATTTCAAAATATTGGGCAAATTTTGTAACAAGCACAAAAGTTCTATTTTGTGGATCATATAATGTAGTTGTATTTTGACACATGATGTAGAATGTAAGGGTTCTGGCCCAGTCTCCAGATCAATTTTATAATACAAAATACTACTTGTTTATTTGAAAAAAAGAATATTGTGAAAAAAACATGGTTTGGAAATATTAGCATGAAAAAAGTATGATTCAAAAATATTAGTGTGAGAAAAGTATGGTTCAAAAAAGGGTGAAATTAAGAAAAGTCTTTCGATAGAAATCACATAACCGAAATTTTTGGCTGATGTAGATGCATTTTGAATCAACTAGTGTGGTTCGTCATCAAGACCAGTGTGGTTCGGAAAAGGGTGAAATTGTTTACTCATTATTCAATTTTATTGAGCCAATGTGGTTGATCATTAGGATCAATGTGGTTCGAAAAATGGTGAAATTCTTTACTCATTATTCAATTTTATTGAGTTGGGAGGCTCATTCTACAACCGGGATGTGTAAGTTTGTCCGTTCGTTCATCCGTTGAATTGATATGTGCTCCTTTAGAATAAAAATAAATTATGCTTTAAATAGAAAATTAATGTCGACTATAAAAAAATGAATGAAGTAAAAAAAATGTGAGTAAGATGTATATATCTTGAAAAAAAGAATTTATGATTAAAACATTTATTTGGTCCTATATAAACTCTATATAGCATTCAAAAATACAATTTAACAATGAAAAATACACATGTATAATGTAATGTCCTATGCATAAAAATAAAAATAAATTAAATAATTTATAATTTATAATTATCAATAAATATTTGCTCGTCAAATTACATAAAATAAATATATAAAATAAAAAATACATAAATTAATGATATAATTATAATTATAATTATAATTTATACCATCTAGATCCACTTTAGCTCGAGATCTACCAAGCATAGAGAAGAATAAAATCCCTTGAGATGCAAACCTCTTTTTAGAGTGAAAAGAGATTTGGTCCCTCTCAGCGCTTGGTAGATCTAGAGTTAAGATGGATGTAGGCTGGTCATAATGAATCCAGGTTTAATTTTCAACGTATCTTTTACTTATTTGTTTAAACTTTATATGAAAATTGTAAAATGACAATTTTGAAGCGAATATATATATATATATATCTATACAAAAAATTGGAATTCTCATTAATCCAAAGTTTAGATATAATTTTTAATAATTTGGATTAATTTATAATAGGGAAAAACCTCTAGGAGCATGCTTCCACCATGCACATACCTAGAACCATGGTAGAACTCTATGCATGCCTAGAATTTTTATTCAAATTTGTGTTTGGAAAAAAGGCTCTTTTATTGTATATTAGTTTGCTCATTAGGTAGCAGTATGATACTAGCCAATAATTCAACATTTTTTCAATATTGCCTTGATAGATTTTGCAACTCAAATTCTTTCAAGTACACTAAGAAATTAGTTGAAATATCCATCTTTGATTGTATAAATCATTGAAAGTCATTGAAGCGCTTGTGAAAGGAACACCAATGATGCCTTCGTGAAGAAATATAGGTAATAGTCCTAGTGAAAGTTCCATGTAATAAAAGTTAAAAATAATAACGATGGTTGATGGGACACTTATTCGAAGCTGAATGTTGGGCAAGATATCCTAGGGGGCGTTCATTTGGTTGTTTATGGCTAAGGAAATTGGCAAAGGCTTTGGGGAAGGAAAAATGGTATTTTTGGCACATTTATCTATGAAAATAATGGAAATTAGGAGAAAAGGGAGGTGAAAGGTCACACGTTGCATGTGAGGAGGAAAATGAAGAAAATAGAGGCCTCGTTCATAAAAAGGCTTCTGTGGATCCTTTGGTAATATTTTGTTAGTTGAGTTTTGGATCTCTCTCATTATTCTCTCTCTCTCTCATACTATTGAACACTTAGAGTTCTTGGAGCAATTTTGGCATTGGAGCAAGAAAGGCAAAGAAGGTAAGAGGAAGCAAAGATCAAGTAGGGAAAGGCAGGATCAAGCAGCTATAACAAGCTTCATTGCATGTATCAACTTGCATGTGTATTATCCTTACTAAATTTTGGATGCATGACATTGCATGTGGTTCTTTTCTATCATGACATGGGTTTTTCTAGGTGTAACAGTGTTTTTAGCCTAGCCTTGCCATTTCTGGATAGCCATGGTGTGATGGGGTTCTCATGTCTTGGTTGAGCTGGATTGTCGAATGGATTCAAAACTAAGTAGGGTGGATCTTTGAATGATGGAGCACATGGCATAGTGGTCCTTGAACCAGATTGTGGATCATGGTAAAGCCACTGGCCTAGTGACCTCTGAGCCAGACTGTGGGTTGAGGTAAAGCCAAGATTGTGTTGCCTCGGTGGGGCTAGGAATCCTTGCTGGTGAATGGCAGGATATACAGTAAATCCAGGAGGTGTATCGCTCTCCGTTGGGCCTAGTAATCCCAGGTTTGGGATATGCGGTAAAGCTTGGAGAGTGGGTCTCAGTTTAGGTCATAGTGATCCAGGTTTGGATTGCGATAAATCTTGAGAGACTAGGAGGCATGAAAATTCCTCACAGTGTAGGTGGAGAAATCCGGTCGCATCCATGCTTGTTTGGCCTAGTGATAAGGTGGAGATCATGGTAAACCCTGTTATGATATGTTCATTATGTTGACCTAGTGATCCAGGATGGATTACGGTAAAGCCTAGTTTTTATTGATGAGGATGAGGTGGTTTAGCCTCGGTATGCCCTAGTTGGTTCTTTTGGTTTGAGTCCAACATTCATGCTTGGAATATGGCATGGGGGCGAATGGATGAAGAGATATTTGACTCAACCATTCTATGGTTGGGTGGAACGTGGTAGTCCCATCTCCGGTTGGTTTATTGCATTCATTAATGAGAAATTCATTCCCTTGATTTCCATGTGCAAATGCATTGATGTATATGTGGATTTTGATGGTTGATATGTTTATGGTAATTATGTTCCTATTATGTTGGTTATATGTATATTTTATGAAAAAAACTATGTATGGCTGTCAACATGTTTTTACTTGTATATGAATGGATAATGTGTCTATGATCTAATAGAGGATAATGTAGCAAATGACATGAGGGAAAAACGGTTCATAGCAATTCTCAGATAAGTATGAGATCCCTATACTTAATTTTGTTGTTTACACTTGTAGGTTACATGTTGATGATATGTTTGACGAAATACTTGGCATGGCTAGTAGGGGTTTGGTTATGATCTTGTTTAGATTATTGCTTTTGCATCATTGTTTCCCTGTATTTTTAACGATTTCAAGCTATCACTCCATTCTGGGCAGTGGCCTGGGCTCTAGGCCTGAAAAAGTGGTTTAAATCTTGGGTTCGTTGGCATGGAACTAGCAATTTTGGTCTCTAGTCACTGGCGGGCAAGCCTGTGAGAATGAATTTGGGTTGTTGATTGCTCCCTTGCCCATACCATGAGAACAACAATGGCCTAAGAGATCCAGAACAACAGTGGGACCTAGGGACAAGCTGTCTAAGTGGCTGACTTATCTCCTGAGGGTTATGTTGATGATGTTGGATGACTCTTTGTGATGTTCCGTCAATTTCACTTCCTTAAGGTCATATAGGAGGTGTAATCTGATCATAGTAGCCTCTCGACTCATGTTTACCCCAGTTAGCATGGTTACTTGGGTGGATGTGGGAGGAGGGTGTTACAATATATAAGAGGCAAAACAATAGTTGTTATCCTACACATATTAGGGTATATCTATCTATCTATTTGTGTATTTGGATATTAGCAAAGAATCCTAAAGTGACAACCTTGAGGTGTATACCGAACTTCAGTTTAGACTCATGTGAAAGTTCATTTTCAATGCCCCTATAAAGTATACACAAAATGTATTCTTGGACCGCTCAACTTAGAATTGAGAATTCATCCTTGTTGGTTCTCACCTTGAGGTGTATGTTGAATTTTGGTTTAGGCTCATGTGAATGTTCATATTCAATGCACCTCTATATTATGCAAAAAATGTTTTGTTGGATCCCTCAACTTAGTGTTAAACATTCATCGTTCTTCGTTCCCACCACTTTAATGTTGAAATTTAATCCCACACCTTCAAGAAAAATTTAGATATGACAGGGGTGTTTGCAAAGTATCCACATTGTTAGTCTTTTATCCTTGCATATGAAATTATGTAATCTAGCAAAGTTTATTTAGGGGATGGAATTCAAGTCCTTTTCCCTATGGATATGGAACCTTAACCAAAACATTAAATTGAAGTGTTTTAAATATGGTACATACACCACTACTCTTTTATTATATGCAACCTTGAGGTGCATATCAAAACCAAATTTAGACTATGTGCTTATGACCATATCCAATACATTGTGTAAATTGGAGATATACAATCTTAAAGTACATTTAAAACCTAGATTTAAAATATGTGTTATGTCCATCTTCAATTCACCATCTAGATTTAGTACAATACTATACACATTTAGAGTGTATTAATGTCCATATTCAATGGATTATGTGAACGACATTGAGGTACATACCAAACATGGATTTAAAATATGCGTTAGTGTCATCATTCAATGCATCATCTAAATTTAATATAATCTTACACACAGATACACATGTAAGTATTAGAAGAGGCTATGTGTTTGTGTCCATCTTGAATGCATTGTGTAAATTAGAGAAATGCAATCTTAAGGTGCATATCAAACTTGGATTTATAGTATGTGTTGATGTCCATCTTTAATGCAAAATCTAGATTTGTGCCGATGTCCATATTTAATAACTTGTGCGAACTAAATATATGTAACATTGAAGTACATATCAAAAACGTAGTCTAACTTATAGGTGAAATGGCATTTTCACTGGAATTCGACAATACAAATTAAAGCAAGATTGTGATTTTTATTATTTAAAATATATTTTTGAATGCATAAATAGACTCAACACCCTCAAAACCCCCTAGGGCACTAGATTTCTACAGATTAAACAACTTAAACTCAAATTTATAAAAATATCTACTAGATTTTGGTTAAAATAAACTAGAAAAATTGCCTTGAAAAAGATCATTTTATCTATTAATTAAACTATGCACATATCAAATCTAGCTTTGAAAATATACTAGTTTTCATATTCAATACATATAATACATCAACTAAATTAAATAAAATCTTACACATACATAAACACAAAAATGTTCTTGAATCCCCTTAGTGATGTTGAGATTTGATTTCTCACCCTATTGGATCCCCTTAAAGCATTGAAATTTAACATTTTATGACATTTAAAATCTTGAATTGAAAACATTGGAATTTGACATTTAATGACATTTAAAATTTGAATTGACTTACTTCATTTATATTATTTATAATAATAAAATGATTTATATATTTACATATATAATTGTAATATAAAAACTATATACATTTAATTATATTACAAAAGTCAATGTAATTTTAATTCAATTATAAAAAGTGATGACATGTAGGTTATCTACCAAAATTTAAACTTTCATATAAATAGTTAATTAAAAAAATATTTATTATTATATATTAATAATAATATTATTTTTATTCAAGTTAATATTTTATTTTTCATATTATTTTATTTAAACAATTAAATATAATAATAATTATTTGTAATATTAAAAAATAAAATAAATCAATCGCCTATATAATAAATATGTTTATCACCATGTATATCTATATCTATATTTATAATAGATGTGGGTCAACAGTATCGTTTTTATGATATAGCAGTTTTTTTATAAATGTATTAGTTGTTTTTTATCCAAATTGTGTGTTTTAATGTACTGTAAGAAGTATTGTAATTGAATTGATTTTTTAATGTGTGAAGTTGACAATATATGTATTAAAAAGAGTGCAGTTATTTGAGCTTTTTGATGTAATTTTATTTGATAATGGAATGACATGAATAGTTTTATAATGTGAGATATATATATAAGTGTAAGAAGAATTATAGATATATATATATATATAAAAGTAAGGGTGGAAGGTGGTATTAATACGATACAAAGGTGTGGATGACGGTGATCCTTTTGTTAATGTAGTTTTATAGGTAGTTGTGGGCACTAGGTGATTGTGACATAAAAGTATTTTTTAATCAAAGTTTTGTAATCAAAGGTAATTATGTTATAAGTTGATATTATAAGATGAATGAGGTTGTAAGTTAAGTGTACAATAAGTTAAATGAATTCGATTATGGAGAAAAAGCTAATGGTTAAGCCATAATTATATTGAGATAGGTGACATTCTCACAAAAAGCTTACTTACTAGGTGTAAGTACTAAAGATAATGAGTGATATTATATGAATTATTTAACTAGTTTTCATGTTACTTTTTACTTTTGTCAACTTTTTATTTTTATAAATATCACCAAATACATTAAGTGAATTATTTAAGTTAAGGAAAAATATTAAATTAATAAATGGATTAACTCATTTTTTCTAAAGTTTTTTTATGAGATAATATTTTATCTTAATTTGTTTTTTTTTCCTTTAATTTTCAAGATTTTAAGTTATTTTAAAATATATAATTTTTTAAAAATATAAATAAGTAAATATTGTATTAAATTTATGTTCGGCTGTGAGCAAATATATATGGACTTATTTACATTGCAATTTTTTTATAGGATTTTTTATTGAGATAGTCATTGAATTCAAGGGAGACAAATTTCAACTTTTTCTATGAGTATTACAATTGAATCATTGTACATGTTAACACAAGTGAATTTTTGCATATTGCAAGTATAATAGAATGCAAAAATAATACATTGAGTTATTTAGGAGGCTTTTGTAACAAAGAGTCCATGTGGAGCTAGGATCCCGAAGCCAAGTTAACGTTTGTTTCATGATCCCACTTTTCTTTGTTGGATTTCCTACCTCTTGTGAGAGGTGGTTCCACTGCATTGGACGTGGTTCCAACATTGCCTCTCGCGTATGATTTCACATGAGCTGCTCTAATAGCCATAACTTTCTGGTAAAGCTTTGGGATATATCTCTTCATCTCATCAAGCTTGGAGGGTGTCAAAGCCAATGCTCTTTCCTCAAAATTTGACTTTGAATCAAGAGAGGTGACTCATGAAGGAGCTTGCTCTGTATTCTCCATTGACACTTCTAAATTTCCCTAATCCTCATTTGGGGTTTCATCCATGGGGGAATCCTCATCTTCTTCTAGATCTTGAAGAGCCTCAAAAGAATTTTAGCTACTACATATTTCTTTGGGGATACAACTTTGTTTAGTTGATTATTTCTTTGCTTTTGTGCTAGTTGGAAAACAACCTCTTTAGAAACAAGGGCTCAGGCCTGCTCGTCTATTTTTCATTGGGGGCAGTTTTTGAAAAAGTGCCTATGAGTATGACAATCATTGCACTTGAAAGGAATATGCTCGTAGTCCAACTCCCGTATATGACTCCATTCTCCTAAGGTTATCTTTAGGGCGTCCGGTAAACCTTCATTGAGGTTTACCTCAACATATATACAGGCATAAGAAAATTGACATCCTTTTGGTTCTACTTTATCTAGATAGCAACCCAACTCATTTCCTATGTCTGTTAGTGCATTAGGCCCCCAAAGATGAAGAGGGAGGTGAGGAAAATAGACCCACACTGGCACAATAATAATCTCAAAATATGGATTGAAATCCAAATTCCATGGAGTGATAAAGAGGTCTTTAGACCCCATGAAATACGATCCTAATCTAAAAATCAAATCTCTTTCCATTTTGTTGAGAAACAAAAAGACATAAAAGTCTCTACCTACTTTGGGGCCCATTGTTTTGCGATCCACGATTCAACGACTTTTGGATTCAACCACAAGCCTATAAACTTGCTAACCAACACTCTATCTGAGAGAGCTAAGGTTCTCTTGCATGGATATGAAGGAGAGAGTTACACAACAAAGATCTCAACTAGTTTCATCACAACTTTTTTGGGGGGAGAAGCATGCCCCCACTGTTTTTTAGTCTATAACGGAGTTTTGAATGCAACCACATCCTCCATGGCATAAAGACAAAGCGATCAACAAAAATATATCAAAAATTTTAATAATAAAGTTACATATCAAAATTTTCATTAATCATATGGGATTATAAGTTTTAATAAATTTTTTATTAAATTACGAATATTTATATATATATATATATATATATATATATTTAACTTTAAAATCTCAAAATTGATTAAAAAATAATATTAACATAATAATTATTATTTAAATATATAATTAATGAGGGAAATCATCATAAAACATTTCTCATTTCTCCATATGTTTTATAGATTTACCTTCTAGTCTTAATACTTTATTTTGTTGTTTTATTCTTAAGAAATTTTACTATTTTTAATAATTTTAATAATTAATTCATTTTTCATAATGATCAATTTCCTCTCATTATATTTATTTTCGTGGTGACACATGTTCACATCATTTCAGAGTTTTTACGTTATGGATAATAAGTAGAGTGTCCATTATAAACGTTAGACAAACTAAATTCACAAACAAATTATTTTCCAAAAAATCATCTTATTTATAATATAAATAGGTATGAAAATCTACAGAAACAAATTATCAAAATGTAATGAATACTTTTAATTTCCTATACTCTCATTCATGTCCATCTTTATACTAGTGCAAGTTTTCTTTCTTTCATGGTGAAATAATCTCATTTCGAGGAGAACAAAAATGTTAAAAAACTGTGTTATTTTTCTAATTATTTATGGTAACTTATATATTTTAGTTGATTTATTATTAAAATAATGGTAATTATATTATTATTTAACGTAAATTTAGTTTAAATATTATTTTAATATTGTACTTTAATTGTAATAATTGGTATTCAATGTGTTAAATCTATTTCATATAGTAATTTTTCAAATTATAATGTTACAGAAAAAAATATAATTAAATTTCAATAAAGATACATGGAAAATAGAATCATTTTTTAAAACATGTTATAAGTTTAAATTTAAAGGAGTAGAGTACTTACACTTTCATAGATTTTAATAGTCAAACCATTTTACAAGGAGGTCTTTATCTTATATAACAATTTGATGTCTAACTTATTTTAATATTAAAATTATATTATTATGTTGAGAGACATTCTCCAACCCAGTATAGAAGAGATGTTGTAATGTCATGTTATGTACACATTTTGACCCATATTACATAAAAACAAAATATAAATTAATAATTGCGTCGAGCTCTCCAACCTAGTATGGAAAAGATGTTGTAAGGTTATGTTATGTTATGTTATATAAACATTTTGAGTTAGTCAAATTAGATAACAATTAAATAAGCGTCAATAAAATTAAAAAGATATAAAAAAATATAAAATAAATTAATAATTAGTTATGAAAATAGATTAAAATGCATGGTTTCCATGGTATTCTCAACCCATGGTTTTTCCCATTGTATTCTCTAACTGAATTTTTATTAAGATTTAAAACCTGATTATCTTACACATATTATAAAGTTATGTCCTTTGTTGTTTAACATTTTGAGTTAGTCAAATTATATAAAAATAGAAATAAAATTAAAATATAAATAATAAATAATAATTTTGCGAACTAGTGGTTTTTCCATGGTATTCTTAACCCATGGTTCTTCACATGGTATTATCTACATCAGACTTTTACTAAAAAATTGAAACATGATTATTTTGAACATATTATAAAGTTGGATGAACATTTAACAATACTCTAAAGTTTGAAAGTTTAACATTTTTAGGCTGTCAAATTACTTAGTAGTGGTGCTGATGGTGGTGGTGATGATCCATGGTTTTTCCACAATAGCCTATTTAAATGGGTGCATAGTGTTTTTTTAAAATTAAAATTTTCCTAATTTTACCTAATTTAAGTCTATGATTAATATTAGTTTCTTCATTTTTACCATGTCTATTTTCACATTGAAGTGGAAGAGTTTCTTTGTTGTCTTGCTTGGTTTTTAATTATTGCAATAAATATCAAGTTATTTCAACTAAATATGGGTTGTTTAAATTTCTTTTATAGTTATCGCTTACTAAAATTTGCAACACGTTTAAAAAGAAGGTTACTGATGTAGACATAATAGAAGACACAAGGATGAATCAAGCTAGTTGGTTCTCTTTCAAATTTTAATTTATTTATCAAATAAGTGTTAATTAAATTTTGTATTTGAAAACAACATAAAGAAATTAATATATTTATAGCAAGCAAATCTTATTATTAAGTAAAATATTTAAAAATTAATAAAGAAGAAATCCCAACTAAAAAATGGGCTTCATATATCAAGTAAATAAAATATTTTATTTCTCTAAAATCACATTTAAGGAAATATTAATTATAGTTAATAATTAAACCAACCTAGATCCATCTTAACTTTGGATCTACCAAGCACCAAGAGGGATCCAATCTCTTTTTACTCTAAAAGAGGTTTGCTCCTCAAGAGATTTGATCCCTCTCAGTTCTTGGTAGATAGTTAAGATGGATCTACGCTGGTTAAAATAAAATTGGGATAAAAAAATAGAATAACTAAATAGACTTTGTTACAATACCATGTTTGCAAACCACTATAATTCATTTGACTCACTACGTGACATTCTAAAAGCCTCAAAAAGTCAAAATACTACATATATTTTATTTTAATTTGATTTGGTCATGCATCTAACTCATTTACACCAATACCATGTGCCCAAAGAATAAATATAATAAATATATACACTACCAACTTAGATACATTTAAATCAAGATCTACAGTGCTAAGAGAGATCAAGTCTCTTAAGGTGCGAACCTCGTTTAGAGTGAAAATAGATTTGATCCCTCTCTTGGTAGATCTAGATTTAAGATGGATATAGGTTGGTAACAATCAAAACAACATTAGTTTCTTAGTGGGATTGACCACAATGGGATGTTATCCCCTCCATCTGGGTTTCAAATCCTATGGGAGACTCCCCTACTAAGTTTGGTCTTGGGATTAAACCAAATTACTCCATGGATGTGTGATTTTTGAATTAGAAGGCACTTGCCACTATTATACTAGATACAACTATTTCATAAATGCTACAAAGACACCAATTACAACACCACTTTCTATAAAGGGGACAAGGGGTTGGGTTTTGATCCAATTGATTTTTTACAAAGAGTGTAGCCTAACTTATAAATGAAATAGGTTTTTTCACCAAAATATGACAATCTAGCAAGTTTGTTATTTTTTGTTCTTTAAAATACATTTTTGAACGCATAAATAGATTAAAACGCCTAGGACAAAGGCACTTGCCACTGTTACACCAGATACAATTGTTTCATAAATGTTATAAAGACACCAATTACAACACCACTTTCTATAAAGGAGGACAAGGGGTTGGGTTCTGATTCACTTGATTTTTTACAAGGGGTGTAGTTTAACTTATAAATGAAATAGTATTTT